>VYXF01000778.1:723724-734633 GCA_013397295.1 Polioptila caerulea | reverse complement strand
ATATTATATATATATATATATATATATATATAATTGCTCAGTAGGGAAACGATTTGAGGAATAACTAGAAATGTCTGCCCCACCCCAGATGCTGAACACATGGTGATTGCAATATTCATGTAACACTCAAGCATATATGCAGCCAGTAATAGTCAATCATCTAAAACAAAATGCATGATAGATTAGCAATTAAAGAGTATATTTTCTGCAGAATAATTGAGCATAAATAATGGTAAAACTAACTGGTACTAAAAGTAAAGTGGTAGCTAATTATTTCTTTAAAAGAAATAAAATATTTTACTGAAAGCAATAGTTTTTGTTCTTTCAGTGTCTGTTGATTTGTTTGAAGTTTCAAAGAAATCCCTATTTCCAAGTTGAACCCATGAAATCTTAATGCAAGGGATAGGAAAGCAAATCAAGGAAAACAGCAGGGAATTATTTTTCTTTTCCCTGTCACTTTGTCAACTCTGATAAGCATATGAACTGATTTTAAAAGCAGTTCCAAATCCATGAGGTGTTAGTTCATTGACAGGAAATCAGTAAGTTCAAAAGATAATGCACATGTGATGTTTTTTGTGTCTATCATCCTTCCTACCAAGACATGGTCTTTTAGCTCTATACACTGTGAGAGTCTCAGCACTGGCAGTGCAAGACTGGCTCGTGGCATTCTCACTCCAAGAGAAACAGAGCAGATGTTTCCAGCTACTGCTTCTCAAAATGCACAGAGCACCAGTGCACTTAGCCCTTGCTTGTATGCTTAACATTTAGAAAGTGGCATCTTCTTTTTCACACATAAAAATTTCAAAATGCATGAACAGTGAACTACAAATCATTTCTTGTGCTCAATTTGATCAACTCTAATCATGCTGTATATATATTTATGCAGTCATGTCACAAGGAAACTCTACATCTAACCTCCTCACGGTTGCAATACAGGGGGTATTGCAAATGCACAACCATTTTTACAGAGCCATTGGTCTATGTTTACAGTATGTAACACAATTGCTTCAATTATAATGGCTCCGCCTTTTTGTGACCTGGTTCCCTGAGGCTTAGCAGTCAC
This sequence comes from Polioptila caerulea, assembly GCA_013397295.1. NCBI lineage: Eukaryota > Metazoa > Chordata > Aves > Passeriformes > Certhiidae > Polioptila > Polioptila caerulea. The sequence continues at coordinate 733,570 of VYXF01000778.1, read as the reverse complement.
AGGAGGTTAATCTGGTTTTCTGATTTTTGATTTACTCCAAGTTCCAGTAACTTTACTTTTATGCAAGTTTCCTAGAGGCTGTGCAATGGACTGGATACACGAACAATCTCTCATCCTCTTAATTCAAGCATAAACTCAGAACAAAATAAAATATCAGCTTTCCCAAAGCTCAGTTACTAGAGGAAAAGGCTGGAAGAATCACAAAGTCATTAAAACAAAACAAAATTTTGGGACCCAGAAAGCAACAAAAAACTAAAAAACAAAAAACAAACAAACAAACAAACAAAAAAACCAAAAACAAACAAAAAAAACCACCCAAAAAAACAACAAAAACCAAACAAACAAAAAACACAACCCAAATAAACAAACAAAAACAGATAATAAAAAAATGTTTAACTTGGAAATAAACATAATCTGGCTTCTCTGAGCCACTGGGATTCATCCAGACTCAGCCTTTCCTCTAAATATTTGCTGAAAGGCTTTAAATTAAAAATCCCAACACAAATCTGGAGGTTAGGAGGTGGGGGATATCTCACTCCCCATTAACATTACTATAATCTCAGTGAGGAATTAAATAGCTATTGTGCTTTGAGAAAAAACCTCTGGGTAAAAAAAGCCTGGAGCTATTTCACTCACACCTTATGAAAAAATAATATTATGTGCCATTACACATACAAGTATTCCCAACACCTGTCTTGTAGCAAATGCTTAATAGCTTTTTTTTTTTTTCTTTCTGAAAAGCCTATGAAGAAATAAAAGATCCTATTAGTAGTTTGAGACTAAATTTGAATATACAATATATATTTAAAAGAAACACATTATCTTAAGTGCCATTTCAAGTCCCAGAAGCCCATTTAAATGACCATATGGATATCAATGGCTGAAGACATGTTTACTTTGCACAAACTATAATTCAGCTGAATTGTCTGCAGTCATGGTTTAGCTGACAATAAAATCAGTGGCAAATAAAATGGTCTGTCTAGTATTTTATTAGGTCATCCCTTTAGCTGTATCCAGGGAAGATTATTTTATTCTTGACTATGATAAATGAAAAAGACAAATGTAACTGGTAAATCTTCTGTAAATTGACCAGCATTTTCAAGACAGCAATTACAATGAGGAAAGGTACTTTTAAATGTATGTCACTCAAGCTGATGTTGATTTTTGTCCTCATGTGATGATCACACACATATTCCTATATCCCCACTTTTTGCCTTTCTCATTCCTCTTTTGTTTTTTTTTAATTTCTTATCAATTCTATAAAAAATGCAATTTTATGCACCATATACTAAGGCATTTTAATAACATTCTGCAAAAACAAGGAAATTATCAGTAGCTTAGACAAATGCGTTCACGACGCATTGTATTTGTTTCTCCTGCAAGCCTTCTAAACACATTTTAGACAATCCTCTTTCTTCAATAATAGTGAAGTAAGCTAGTCCAATTAGTGTCACTGGTATCACTACAATATTAATTTCCATTACCCACTCTTGCATGAGATGATATGGTGATGATACAAAATAGTATTACAGAAAAAGGTGTCACCTAGCTGAAAACCCTGGTAAATGTAATAGAACTGCCAGTGAGGAAAGGTTTATTGAATATAAACACTCTTGTAGCTGCTTGAATCAAGAGCAAGATTCTTTTTTTTTTTTAAATATATTATGATGATTTTATTTTTTTATATCCTGCTCTCTCACAGTTCACTTGCATAGGTTTTGCTTAAAGAAAGGTGAACATCTATGCCAAAATGACACTCAGGAACATTAGAGACAGAGTAAATTCATTCTATGAATGAATTTACTGTGAATGCTAATATGCTTTCTTACCACTACACAGTATCTGATTTACGACTTACACAGAGATTAATCTCAAGGTTAATATCATGACCCTTTTCTTAAAAAATAGTAGTTTTATATTATTTTTAAATTAATGCCAATATTTGAATGCTATACTTTTCTAAAAATGTTGGTTTAACTTAAGTTTCATATGTAAGCACTGGACCAATTTGGGTGGTAATTAAAGATCAAGCAATTAGTGCTAGAAAAAAAAGATTCTAAGGGCATCAATGGAAACCTTTGTAAATAATCGTTAGTAAAAAATAATATTTAGAAACAAAATTGTTGTTAAGGTATTCAATGCCCTTTTACTTTCCTCTTTGTTAATGAGTTTTCGTGTGTTGCTACAGCTGACTTAAAAATGCATAAGTATACTAATGTATCTGGATTAATTTCTTTGGAATTCAGTAGCAAAGTGGTACAATTTCCCTAGCTGCTGAAATAATTTCCTCTTCCTCGGTTAAAATCCTGTTTACTAATTTCCTAGAAACAGACAAACTATTTTGTCTCTGATTGTTGGCTATTATGAATAACTTTAGCTGAAGGTCCTGTTGTTTTGCAGTGTCGTCCTTTGCAGAAGTATACTAATAAGGACTAAGTATGCTTATAAGTCATTTTAACATGGGCACTATAAAACTGTCCTCAAGGCAGGAGGTATCTTGCTGTAAATATTCACCACAAATGCTAGTAATGAAATGGATACCAACATACATTTCTTTCTTAATAAATCTTCTTGTCTTTTGCATGGAGTTCTTAATTTTTACAGAAGCAATTTCGGCCTACATATTTTAACTAGTTAAGGCCAAACTACAAACATAAGTTGTCATTTTCCTCAAAATATATTTTCTCCTATTGTATTATATTAAGAGATTTTGTAACTGAAACTTCATACTATGATATTACTATGGAAGAGTGTCTTATTCTGCTAAAGAATTTAGTGAATGAAAGCTGCATGGGTCACCTGGCTAATTAATTCTGTGATTTGTCTTTCGTGATCATGAATTTATATAAAAGAATTATATTTTCCCCCTCTCATTAGCATCAGAAGTAAATATACTATGCCTTAAGAAAGAATTCAATCAATATTTAGTTTCCGTAGAGATAACAAACCTTGAGAATTGTTTGTTAGAGACAAATAATTACCATATGCAAAATACCAATAAAAACCATGGGCATACTTGGAAAGAGAGGAAAAAAATATTTTTTATGAATCTTTCAGTTGGACTGAACTAGAGAATACTCAATGTCAGACTCCCATCCTCCTGTCCTAATAATCTGCTGGCAATGCCCTTGGAAGAACATGTAGGAGGATTACTTTTTGTTTAACTACTGCGCTTAACCTTCACATCGTTTAGTTGCTGTGTTGTCAGTAAACACAGGTCTTAAAGGATACGTGCTGCTGCAAGGATAGTTAAGTGCAGCATTAAGCAACTTTTCCTCAATCTTTGTTGAACTGCAGGTGGAAATGAGTGGATGAACTCCCCATATTTCTTAAGCAGAAAAACAAATTTAAAAAAAAAAAATAGTGGAAATTGAAGATGAGGAGCTCACAAGCAAAAGTTGCTTGTTTTGATGAAGATTTCTCCAAGTGGATTNAAAAAAAAAAAAAAATAGTGGAAATTGAAGATGAGGAGCTCACAAGCAAAAGTTGCTTGTTTTGATGAAGATTTCTCCAAGTGGATTGCAAGTCTAATTTATTTGACCTATACATGCACACACACACACTAAATAAAAATGCTTGTCATTTATCAAGCATTTAGGTTTAGTTTATCATTTTGTTGTATGATAGTATCCTCCAGAGTTCTCAACTGAGACCACAATTCCAAAGTTTTTTTGCAGACTTGTGAGGAGACAAGCCACTGGATAAAATTACCCTCATACACAAGAAAACAAAACAAAACAAAACAAAACAAAACAAAAAAAAAAAAAGAGAGAAAGAATGCAGGGATAGATGGAAACAGCGATCAAATTAATTGCTCTAAGTCCTCTAACAGTCAGTGGCAGATTTATGAAGAGAATTCATGATTTCTTAGTCATAATTCAGAGGCTTTACTAGTGCAACCAGTCCTACTCACTGGAAAAAAAAAAAAACATCAGCAAGGACAGAGGGGTCTGTAGCTCTTATTTTACTGAGAATGGGTGTTTTGCTTCAGCAGGCACTGCAGGATCAAGAAGAAGCATTGGCTGTTAAGGAAAACTTAAGTGTTTGCAAACATCATTCTTCTGTTGATAAAGAAACTATAAACCCAAAGTAAATAGCCATGCACATGAAAGAAATTGATCATTCTGAAATTTCTGATTATTGCATAGGTGAAGTCATAGATTTACTGAAAGAAACACAAGCTTGAGTTAGAAAATCAAATGCTTTCGCAACACCACCTCACACATGGATTCACTCAAACACAGAGACCAATAATACCTTTTTCTTCTACTTACAGAATATTGACAATTTTGATTTGCATTGGCTAATATTGTAAAAGAGTTCTGTTTAGTTGCACAGCCACAGAAGCATGAAAATACTTTTATAGCAGTTATTTGCCCTTGGTGAAATTCAGTGAAGAGTTCAGAAGCATTCATGCCTATGGCATAAATTAATTTGTGCTCATCTGCCAGAGTCACAGAAAGCTGAAAATACACTTTTATGGCATTTATCCATTTTTAAATACTGTTTTGTTGGAAGTCAATAGAGTACTCTGCAGAAATTTCTTAGATCTTTTCTATTTTGTCTTCATTTAATACAATTGTTAAAGTATATAATTTCCAACAAGTTTACAACTAGTTTGTGATGTTTGGCTTCTAAAGGACTATTATGTTGTGTTTCTTTATGACACAGAGGAAGACACAGGAATTTCAGAATATCTACCATTAACTGAAGAATGTCTTTTAAAAAGTACTGACATGAAGGAGAATAATTTTTTCCCAGTTCTGGCAATGAACAGGCACTATAGAATGAATACATCATCTCTGACATTCCCCTAACATTCCAGTAAGACTTTATAAAAAACTGACATTGTAGACAAGTAATCAGGTTTTAAGTTGTTCTTGAAACTTTACTAACTCTCTTCCTGTAGATTACCACATAGAAACTTAAACAGATTTAATGATGGCTTCTTTGAAACGTGAAATTGCGGCATTACTAAGAAGCAACAAAATGATTAAGCTTTAGTATCATAGAAAGAGAGAATTACTGCTTGTTAGCCCGCTTTACTTCCTCTGAAAAAAAAGATGTAAGCATAAAAATAGGATTATTCATTTTAGATAGAGCTATTAATTTTAGATAGACTTCTATTTATTTGTTTATAAATTACAACAGAAAATATACTCTTGATTTCAGCAGTTTGGTTACCCTTGTGGTGAAGAGGAGGTATTAGACAAATGAGTAAATAAATACTTATCTCATTTGAACTGAAAAGCTAGTTGAAAAAAATAAAATTGCATCAATTAAAAAAATATGGCAAAACTTTGCTCCACTCTGGAATAATAATTGCAGACCATTTGCACTGAGTAAACAGTGACTTGCCAGAAGCACAACTCCATTAGTGAAGCATATGAACAGATAATATGTCCTCCTAACACTGACAAGGTTTATATGCACTAGGACTGCATTTTTTAGATCAACTTAGGGAAGAACTCACCTAAAATACACTCTCTTATGAAAATAATACTCAGTCCAGGACAATAATTGCCAAACATCCTAGAATATCTGAACAGTCTGTATTTCAGTTGATTAACTTGTAACACCTACTGTCAAAACCCCAAAATTTTATTTAGACCAATACAGTAACAGAATGTGAAACTAAAGCATTTTTCTTCAATTCCTCTAGCTAATAATTAATAAGCAGGAGCAGGAGAGCATCCTGATCTTCACGCCTTTTTTGACTGCAGAATTTTCTCTGAGTCGTACAGACAATGCTGCCAGCACAAATTTAGAGTTTTGCTACACACATTCTGTGTAAAAGTGAATCAGTCTCCTTTAAGTGGCTCCCTACATGATGGGCTAACCTAGGGCAATAGATTCCATCCAGCTGAGCAACACAATAATGCACATGCTCAAAGGGCTCTGCCCCAGGGAAGGTTGTGAGTCACGCCACTAAGTACAGCTGTCAGCAAGTACATAAGAGCAGAGAGGAATGGATGAAAAGGCAAATAAAATAATTAATGGTATTCTGAAGATAAAATACATTACTTTTTGGTGAGACCTCCATAGGTGTTCATAAGTGATAAAATGTGACATGATCAAAAGTTCTGCATTTACAAAAAACCCCAAGAAAAATCTAAGGTATCTTTGTTCAGACATTATTGTAGTTCTGACAGCTGCCCTTCTCAGTATAAAAGTCAGGAGTAACCTCAGTGAAACTAAAGAAAAGACTATCATTCACATTAATAGAACTAGTACATGCATGCATAGATGAAGGTTTAAACTTAGTCTAAATTTAAATTAATTTACTGTTTCACTATTCAGCAGTTTCTGTGCAAGATCATGTTCTCTATTTTTCATCACAATACTATCTAGCATAAAACTCTTTCAGGTATTCTGTTATTTAGTATTGCAGCAACTAGTAAATATCTTCCTGTTTCATTTCAATTTAAATTCAATACCCACATTGAGTGCCAAACTGTGATATCTTCAGATATAAAAAATTTGCACAGACCCATGGAGGATATAGAAAAGGAATAAAAAAGATAGAAATGCACATCTTCTGATGTTGTATTTTTTTGACATGTAATGCAACTGCATTCTGAATTTGATTTTAAATTTTCCTGAAAACCTCATGGTTACAATAATATGTATGTATGTTTCAAACAAGTCAGTTAGTCTAAAAAATAATTATGCCATTAAATTAGATATTTTTTAGAGTTTTTCAATCTAAATTTCTTAATTGTTTTGTGTTGACTTTTTTTTACTATGCTTAAATTCTGTATTTGTTGAGACTTGGTGAACTACATATTGTCAGCCTCACACAAAAAAATTCTAAAGTTTATTTTGTAAATATTTGTAATGGAGATCCATATATTAAAAAAACCCTGCACCAAATAGAGAAACAAACAAAAACATCCCCAAACCAAAAGCCAAGAACTGGACAAGAAAAGGTGACTTGCTACATGGTAATAAGAATTAATTATAGGACCCAGTTATAAAGCACTTTTTTCCTAACGGGTAGGAACACCTGAAAGGCTTTACCTATCTGAAATGATTCTATATCAGAAGACTAATCTATAGCTTTTCAATATAGATTATCATTCAGATTACCATTCTGAAGTAGTGATTGGAAGAGATGATGTCAGGTAGCATTAGGAAAACAAGCTCAGGAAAAAGACAAGTTCAGTGCTGAGAGTTAAGTTGAAGTCAGAATCAGAAATTCTCCGAGTAAATTTGTTAACTGAAGTGTTGACATCTGAAAAAGGAAAGCTAGTATCCCCTCCTGCTTCAACCCCATTTTTCTCTCTGTACTCCAACAAAAACATACCACTCCTGGAAGCTCCTATTCTTATGCCATAATTTCCATCCCATTTAAAACTTGTTCTATCGCTAGTGTTACAAACCTCAATATTCTGTTTGCTTGAGTGGTAGCCCTCAAGGCATGTGGGAGCAACCTGTAAATGCACTGTTCTTGCATTAGGATCTGCTTTACTGATCAAATTCAACTCAAAATAATACAGTAGCTAGAGAGGTACAGCTGTCACTTTCACTCAATTACACTCACAGTTAGTGTAATTATTATTGGAATCATTTAATAGTGAGTAATTAATGCCAGGGTCCATATTTTTCCATGAGCCACAGTGTGAGGTATGATGCTTAGGGCTTAGGTGAACATTTATTATAAAAAGCATTCAGTGGTCCAGACTAAATAATGCAGATCTTCAGCTGAGAATAGTTCTATCAGCCATAAAAAAATAAAAAAAAAACTATATCCAAAGAATGTCTCAGGGAAGAGATGTTAAACACCTTACTTTGGTGCTGAAGACAGGACTTAGAAATGCCTTTGTTCTTCCAGTCCTGAAAGCAGCCACCTTACACCAACACTTCTGTTTTGGACATTGTAGCTGCCCAACCTAGAGCAGAAATAGAAGGCCAGGGAATTTCTCCTGTTGATTCTGCCCTCCCTAACATTTTGAAATCACGAAAGCCTTTGCTCAAAGCCTGTCCTGGAATGCCAGCAATGGAACAGGAACTGTGTAGGGTGTCCTAATGTTACTGCAGATGCCAAACTAATCAGAACATTCAGTTGCAAATATAATTCCTGGCATTGCCAAATTAGATCCTACAAGATATTCAGAAGCCTGGCCATTGCACCATATTAATTCACCACCACAGAAAAAAATGTGAAAGCAGATCAGAGACCATATGGTATTTGTGGTCTTTTGCTCAGCTTCTCTTTCATCAGATTTCGAAGCTTCTACCACATTCAGCACAAACAACAAATAAAGCCATTTCCACAAAGAACGCTATAACTTTTTTTGTGGGTTGCAGAGGAAAGACATTATAAAACAGGGCTGAGGCCTGCTATAAATGACATTGCGGTGTGACTAGGTCTGAAGGAATAATGAAAGGCCCAAAAGGGAGAGAAGTAGGTAGTCATGGTCCAGCAGGGGAAGATGAAATTCTGGTTTCAAATGGCTGTCATAACAGGCAGGATAAATGAGAGTTTTCTGGTCTGTTCAAAATGTTTAACATTTTTGTCACAGCCTGCAGGAGTGTTTATGTGTTCTGTACAAAATCAGCTTCAGAAATCTAGTCCTGTGAGCTGGGACTGGAATAATGTTTTTATGTTTTGTCATCTTTCCAGTTCTTCTGCATTGCTAACTATTTCTATTTATGCAATTTCAGGAGAAAAATTATTGTAAACTATGTATCCCATCTTTGTGGATCTTCTACCTTTTCAGTGTACGAAATAAGATCCTCATATTTCTTTTTCATTTTCATTCAAAAATTATTTCAGTTGATCTTACAAGCACAGCAGAGAAAGAAGAAAAGACATTGAGAAAGTCTTTAATAAGGATATACCTATAGCTCTGTACTTGAAGTAATCTTTTAGGAAACATATGTTAAAGTTTCATCAAACACTAAAAAGATATAGGCAAAAGTTTATCATATGTCGAATCTTTTCTTAATCAGTGAACTGTTACAAAATATGTAACATGTAAAAAATGTATAGAACAGTGTTATTCTCTATTTTGTCGGAAGAAGTTGACCTTGAATCCCAATTTCCAGAACATGTTCACCCATGAATCCAACAAGAAGGGAAATACTCTTGCAAAGGCAGGGCATGACACACCTCTCAGTGTTAATTGCAACCCCAATCTGAATAAGAGTCTGGGTTTTTTTGTTCCTCTCTCCCCTTTCCCCAGGTAAATCAATGCACTTGAACTTCTCAATAGAAAATGACAAAGGGTAAATCAACTACTAAATAAATAAATAAAACCCCCTATATATTTAAGTTATTGTGAATCATGCTATTTAAAAACTACTCCTTCTTCTTTCTGGGGCATACGTAATGCACCAAACATCCAAAGAATATTAACATTCTGGGGAATAAGAATTCTTTAAGTGAACCATTCTCCCTTTATGGACCTAGCCTTATAGCTACTAATATTTCCAAGAGCATCTTTCCATTTTCCAGCGTGATGCTGTAATGCACATGTATATTTATGATGTGTATTAACATTGGTAAAATTTAGAGATACATAAATAATTCAGAATGATAATAATTCAGAATTAGAAATAAAGAATGATATTTTAATTATTGTATTTCAGACAGTGAGGGTATTACTAAAACCAGACTTTTGTGAAAAACTGAGCTGAATATGTCCTTTTTGAACATTTTAAACAAAATTAATATTCAACATTTTTCCATAAAATACGGAAAAGCCTTGGCTACTCTACCTAAATATGAAGTCAGTTCAAAGAACTGCCTCCTAGAAGTGTTGTCATGACTAGAGACAGATGAAGTAACAACTTCCCTTCCCTTCCCTTCCCTTCCCTTCCCTTCCCTTCCCTTCCCTTCCC
>VYXF01000778.1:654439-723566 GCA_013397295.1 Polioptila caerulea | reverse complement strand
CCCCTCCCCTCCCCACTGAGATTTTAACTTCCCGTTAAAATCTCAGTACTGTTTCCCAAACCACTGTCTGATCATGTCTTCCCAAATTCCTTCTTCACCTATCCATTTTCACATGATTTTGCTTAGACATTTTCCAAAACACAGTAGCAGTAAACTAATTGAATGCACACATCCAAATTAAACCATTCTGGTGCAAAGCTGCCCTTTTAATTGGCTTAGCAATACTCCACTATTCATTGGACCGAAGTTAATTCCTTGATGCTTCCTTTTTCTCTCATCTTAAAATGGAGTTGTATTAGCTAACTTCCTTGTGGCTCAGCCTGTCCTTCTTACAAAACATCCATGCGAATTGTGACACTTCCTGGCAATCTGAGCAGCAGTGTCAAGCAGAGAATGAGCAAGCTTTCCGTGTTTAGCCATGCATAGGCATGGCCTCATGCATAGCCGTGGCCTCGGGATTGCTGCAGTCTGGCGAGGCACTGCAGAGAAACTTGCATTGCTACTTCCCTTTTCAAACAAAATCTCAAAATCTGCCCATCCATGGTCACTTTGCATAATGATGAAGGCTCAGTTTAGTCAGTTTAACTTCAGGTAATTGCCGAGAGCACTAGGTTTACATAGACCTCTGTGAAAAGACAGACTCACAGTTGAATGAGTCATCCTTTGGAAATGCCTGTTTCTTCACAGAGAAAAGCTAGTAATTGTGACTCTTATTTCAGTGCTTTTAAGAGCACCAAAATTAACTTCAGTCCTTCAGGTAGCAGCCTTAAATCAGATGGGTAAAGCCAGGCATCAATTTACGCTAGCAGTATGCTAGGGCTCTGGTCAGAGCTGCAAAGGAGTAAAGCAAAAGACAAAAAATGTGTTCATACTACCTTGTTAGAACCAAGAAATATCAAAAGCCACAGACAACAGAAGACACACAATTGAATCTTAAGGGAAAGTATTTTAGGGAAGTACGTACTATGAATATTTTAAAAGTAACATGTTTAGTGAATAAATGAATTTCTAACTGAAAGACTTTTTTTGTTTGGAAGATTTTGCTGATTTTTTGCTGTACAAACAAAATAGAATTTCTGTCTTTTTTAAATACCAAACAAGCATTGTCTGTTCCTACATTACATTGGAAGCAAATCACAGAATGGCACAGAAAATTTCAAAAAAAGACTTAAGTTCTAAGATCCAGCAACATATTAGATGTTTACTTAAACCACTGTTATAGGTCAAACTTGAATCCAGATGTGAAGGCTTGTTGTTCTTTGGGTTTTTTGGTGAAGTATTTGTTTGTTTTGTTTGTTTTGTTTGTTTGTTTGTTTTAAAAGTAAGGAGTTCTTACATAACCCCTAAATATTTAGGAATAGATTTTTTATTCTCCTTGGATTTAATTTCAACAAATCCAGTCATAATGGGAGAAGAAAGTAACTGAACACTCTCATGTCCTCTGTATTTATTCAGATTTGTGGCTAAGGGTTAAATTCTGTCCTCGGATGTGCATCTCAGGAATTATTTACTGTCCAGAGACTTGAAAGACCACAGCCTCTGACTCATTAATTTTACTCCAACCCTAACATTTCCCAAAGGAATTTCTGTCTTCTGATAGATTTGTAGAGAGATTTCTGTCTCCAAATGTCACACAAAGCATTTAACCTTAAATCAGTGACAATATCAAAGTGAAAGATACAATGAAACACTTCAGACTTTTCCTACACAGACCAAATTTGACAATATGTTTCTTGGCTTACATTCTACGAAGAACAAAAGAAAATATTAATCACAGAAGTTAAGAAGCATGCATAGTTGTTTTATTCTAGATGACATGTTCTTCAACACTGATAAACACTTGGTTACCTGATCCTTTCTCTTAGGGAACATGCAAGAGTACACCACACTTTCTATTAACCTAGAGACACAGGTCTACTTATCGAGAAATAGGAGCAAATGGCTCAGGATTCGTCCTAGGAAAAAAACTCAGGACTTGACTGGAGCACATAGCCTAAGCCATAAAATGGCATTTAATGTTGCATTGTATCTCAATGTTGAAACAGCCCAAGAAATAGATTTCTCTTCAGAGAGGGAATAGAAACATGAATCTATGTTTCCAGTAAGTTTCCATGTTTCCTTGGGTAGATTTCATAGTCTTTCTTGCAATTTACACTAAAAAAATATGTACCTAAATATTTCGCTGCCATGGGTGATAACTGTTGAAAAATCACTAACAATGTCTCATGATAAGTAAATTCACAAGTAAATTTATTAATACTTCTGGATTCCAAAGCAGAAGGCTAAACATCCACAAAATCAGGTATTTCAGATGAGAATAACTCTGAAATCATTCTCCAAATTAATTCTGTGTAGAAAATACATAACTGCAGAGTAAAGGAAATCGAGCCACTATCAAACTGCAGAGCTTTTTGTCACCACCCAGATGTTTATATATTGCAAATCTTTACTGCATTAAAGTTAATAGGAACGTAAACAGACTTCCTGAATTTTTCCCAGACACAGTGAATTTCTCATAAACAGTCTGTCAAAATATTCCACCGAGATTTCTCTATTTGATTTTTAGGTAGCTGTGAAAGCACTTATTTTTCAAGATTTGTTCTGCTACAACCTGAAGAAACTGGGCCCTCCATCTCTCAGTTTTCTATATTTTATAGCATTGTTAGCATAATTTCAATTATGTTTGCTTTGATCCTGATGCAAGAGCCAGAATCTTGAAAACTAGTAAGGATGTCTTACTTCATGTACGTTGATGAATTATTCACTATGAAGTCACTCAAATCTCATTTATCAGTAAAACTCACCTTTATTTGGGTTGAAGTGAAATTTTAGAATCATCAAGTAGAAACTTTGAAAAAACAAGTTTAATTTTTTAAATCATAAAAAAATAATTAAAAAAAAAAGTAGGTTTTACAACAAGTGAAAGTGAAGAGAAAGGACTAGCATCAATCTTAAAACTATAGTCTGCCCTTGAGTGGGTCCATGGGAAATGACATTCTGTATGAAGAATCTGCAACATCAAATTATGTTCCTTCTCTTGCGTCCTAGTTTTTTTTTAATCAATATTCAGTGAGTGTTTAGTCTATTAAAGACAAGATATTCCCTATGTATCACATACCAGAGAAGTGATTGTCCATCTCTACCCAGCACTTGTGAGGCTGCACTTTTAGTACTAGGTACACAAAATATTGAAATGCTGGAGCATGTCCAGAGAAGGGCAACAAAGCTGGTGAGGGGAATAAGGAATAAGAAGGGAATAAGAGAATAAGTCCTGTGAGAAGTGGATGAGGGAGATGGGGTTGTTTAGCCTGGAGAAAAGGACCCTCAGGGGACACCTTATAGTTTTGTACAAGGAGATTGTAGCAGGTGAAGTTCAGCATTTTCTAACCAGGTAACCAGCAACAAGACAAGAGGACATAGCCGCAAGGTGTGCCACAGAAGGTTCAGGTTGCACATCAGGAAGAATTTCTTCACTGAAAGGGTTGTTAAGCATTGGACTGGATTGTCCAGAAAGGTGTCAGAGTCACTGTCCCTGGAGGTGCTCAAGAAATGCATCAAATGGATGTGGCACTTAGTGCCATGGTCTAATTGACAAGGTGGTAATCAGTCAAAGCTTGGCCTCAGTGACCTCGGAGGTCTTTTCCAGCCTTAATGATTCTGTGATTCTGTGACTGAGAACACTGCCTATCAGATCAGAGCATGCAAGAAGTACAGCTTGGAAAATGGAATCTGATGGACTTTCCATGATTTCAGTATTCTATCAAAAACATTTATATATATCTATATATTTTACTTCTAGAAATCTGTAGGCACCTAATGATGCTACAACACAATAATTTCAAATATACCTTTTCTCAAATTCCTTCACAAAAATCCCATCTGAATATAATCAGGACAGTCCAGAAATGTATGGCGGTAAGAGAAATATTTGTGATTTTTAATTGTGCCTTTCACTCTTTCTACTAAAGAGCTGAACTAAAAACACCCAATCCTTCCCCTCAGAAAAGAAACCAAACCACCAAAAAAAAACCAACCCCAAAAAACAAACAAACAAAAAACCCCCAAAAAACTGCCCAAAATTTTCCTGTGGAGGAAAAGAATTTATTTATATTTTCTGGGAAGAACCTGGAAGCCCAGTTGTCTCACTGAAGAATTAGATGGACAGCAAAAGTATCAGTTCTAATTTTTTTTGTGTACATCCAACATACTAGATTTAATCCTCAGATTACTTTAGCAGCCTGTGTTGAGAGAGGAATGATTTCAACTCTCCATTACTTTTGGCTCTCAAATTGTTGAGCTAGAGTTAAGCTATTGTAACAGCTTTTTCAATCTTTTCAATCGTGCACTTGAATTAAGAAGTGCAGTCAAGTTGCTAAATTTAAATTGCCTTGACTCTGAAAATGTCAATTCAAGCTGAAACAAAATTGTTTTGAAAACTAGTAATTTAATACAAATTGACTATATTACAAAGTAAGCATATATTTGAGTATGCGAGCCCCATCTAATACTATTCATTATACTCCCTGAGAACCGGTGAAAAATTAAGATTCTATACCAGTTTTCCCTAGGAAATAATACCAAGTATAATATCAATGAAAGGAGAGAAAATGTGTGTTTTAAACCTACACCACCTGATAGAGTATTTTTTTTCTTGTATTGTTTCCACACAGCAACAGGAACATGGTACATCTGCCTCCACAGGTACTGTGCCTTTTTCCCTTTGTCAAACAACCAAGATTTATAAGGGTCCCAAGTAATTTCCAAGCTCCAAATTACACTATATATATAAAGCATTTTGATAATTTTAAAGAAATGCATTTAAGTTAATCTGCCTTCTCTGTTCAGTCATTGAACTAAAAGAATCACCTTAAGGGCATTTCACAATAGAAATGGGTACAATCACTGGGAAAGTTTGTCTATCTTCCCTGTCTATTCATTAGCATTGATTACATAAAATAGAAAATGTCTCCTGGATGGCAGTTCCTTTGGGACTCCTTGATGATATTCTCAAAAGACCAGTTTACCTATGTGATACTAGGTACTCAGCAGCTGATTCACACTGTCATCTTCATCTGCTAAATTCAGTATCCACTTCTGTCAGATTTTACAAGTACAATGTAGCATCTGGTCTGGTGCAAAATCCTGCAGCACAATCTATTGCTTTAAAATGCTGCATTTTCTCCCATTTTAAATAACTCAAGCAACGGGGCTTCCACCTCCTCCTCCAAAATACTATCAGCATTGAGTGTTCTTATACATATTTTGCTTTGTATATTAATTCACATATTTTATTATGTTTGTTAACAATATGCTCTGCTTTGTAATAATAGGTATTTAATACTTCTTCAACTATAAAAAATACTTCTTGTGAGCAAGTAGTTACTAATGGTTTAAAGACTTCATCATAAGCAGAGCATCCAAAGTGAGTATTTTTTCACTGTAGTGTGAGTACACTTTTCTGGTACCATTTAGCCTTTCCTACATGTTTCTTCAATGAATATTGGCTTTGCTTTGCTGAATTATTATTCTTACTGACACTGTAATTGCTATCATATATAGCAATCTCTTTATAAATAAACATGTGGATGAACATTCGAAAACAAGCCACCAAAATAATGTAATGAGGAGCAATTTGCATTTAGCAGAACATCACAAAATTGTAGAAAGCAATAACGGAGAGAAATAAATGTTTTTCCTATTGCATCCAAAAATTCTAAACTTCTCTAAAGAATCTGTGGCTAATCAGTCACTTACTGGGAGCAAGCTCTGAGCTGAGAAGGGACATAGCATATCAGTAAACCAGACTTGACCACAAATAGTGCTGCCTGGGAAATTATTTTCCCATCAATATTTACTTTTTAAGTTTTCACAAACTGTCTTATTCTACAATTGAAGAAACAAAGTTTCTTGGGAGTAGGGAGAGATCTAGGTCCATTCTGGAATGAGATAAAATGGGAGAGAAGAGGCTGGCAGGGACAGGAGCCATGCAACCCTCAAGAGGACGATGTTCTAGTTCCTTACACTAATGAGGCAAAGCAGGGCCGTGAACTGTACGTGCCAGTGAATGCCAGTTACCAAATATTGCAGAGTAGGTGTTTTCCTCTCTCTTTTCTGAAAAAGATCGATGGATGTGGGAAATATTTCTTGGGACAATCTTCACTGGAACTGACATGTTTCTGAACTTTTTGCTGAATTTGAGCTTTCTAACAAAAAAAACCCACCTTCTTTCCTGAAAAATCAATTCTTACTGTCCCAGTTGTATACTAGAAAACAAAAATATCAGCCTTGACAGCAGACTGCACTGGGCCAGATCTCAGCACATGAACTCTTGCCCCAGTGTACCTTATCATTACAGAAATGGTACATCTTTATTTCCTATTTGTTTCCAAGCTATTCAATATTTGTATTCCAGAATATTTTGCTCCACTTAACATTTTCCTCCTATTTTTAATTTTTTTGTCACTTTCCTATAAACCCCTCCTTAACTTTGTATTGTTATTACTGGCTTTTGAGCATTTTTAGCTAAAAGACAATTAAACAACAACAAAAAAAAAGAAAAAAGTAAGAGAAATATTTGGTCTTTCAAAGTAAAAAGTTAGGCTACTTTCAATCTTTTGGGAAAATATTCAAATGTTCTTTAAATTATTTTCGAAACATATCTCAAGCAGTAGTATTTATTGAAAAAATGCCTAATGAATTTAAGCTAGTGCCTTAAAGCAAGTTGAATTCTGTTGATTTATGCAAACAAAAGGTCTGACCTCAAGCCTTTTTTGCAACAGCAAGAACAATAAAGCCAAGAAAGAAAAGTCAAGAAAGAAAATACTGTCTTTACCAGGACATACATCAGTATATATCAAATACTAAAAACCTGAAAAGAAGCATTTCACTCACATTTATATATAATTTCCATTCACTATGTCTCCTTAGAAAAAGCCAGCAAATTAAATAATTAGATATATAGTCGTGGTTGACAACCTAATTTATTTTAATGAGGACAGCAATATACCTGTTTTCAGCACAAAGCAACATTGTGCTTTGACAAAAGCACATTATGTTGTCTTACAATGGAAGTTCTGCAGAAATAACTGCTGAGGGTATAATAATATAAAGTGAAAATATGACAAAGATCTTTTTTACTAGTGTCATTTTATTAATGAATCCTACGCATCAGAGGTTGCTGGGGCATGGTACTCTTTATTTACAGATTCATTAGTGAAGAGAAGGATCATAATTTAAAAACCACAAAGTTTCAAATACATTAAACAGTTCCTCCCACTCATGTGTGAATGAATAAGTATTAATCTACTTTCAGGCTATTATTTTAACCACTAAAATGATATTATTCTTCAATTAATTTTTGTTGTAATTTTAGTAGTGGTAAAATAATAGAAAACTAATAAAACCAAAGCCATTGCTACCTGCAGAGTCAAGTCTGTCAGAACAAGGGCAGGACAGAGACAAGGCCTGTTTCTGTATGTACTGACATGACATCTTTTGCAAGCCCAGGAATTCATCATGGTTGCAGTTAATACGTGTTGTGAAACATTGAACAGTAGATAAGGTAAACTTAGCTGAAACCAGATTTATCTACTAAACTCTATTCGTATCTGCCTTTGTTTATATATATATATATCTTCATTTCAACTTCTGTGGAAAAAAAAAAAACATCAATGAAGCAAGATGCTGAGAAATTTTGTTACTCTGGTTAAAAAATATTTTTCCCATAATGTATTGCCTAGATTATGATATAATTCCCTGCTTCCAATATTAATTGTTTTTTCCTGATATTTCCCAAGTGTTTCTGGTACTGCTCATGGGATTTGAAGCTCAAATACAGTATGATTTGCACCATTTTATTTCTCTTGGCCAAGTTCCACAGCTGAAACAAGCAGAAGTTGTACTGGGAAGGTAGGGAGCCATCTCAATTCATCTCTGCAGCTGGAAGAGGAAATTCACAGGAAGAGATTGTCATCTGCTTAGTCCTTCACCTGATATACAGCAACTACCGTGGGACGGTGAAAACACCAGGAGAGCATCTTGGACCAATAAAAAGGACCATTGCTGACTTCCAAGCCAGCCCAGCTAGAGCCAGGGAAATTTAGTGAGCAGCAGCTGAGTCAGCTTTTTTTTTTTTTTTTTATTATTTCCCAAAAGAGATTAAAAACAGCATGAAGCATGATCATCTCAGTATAATTGCACTGCTGGACGCTGTCTTGAGAAATCAATCTTAAACAGCAAAGCTTTGAAAAGATTTATATAGTTTAAACAATGAAAAATCAAAAGACACTGTAAGTTGACAGAATATAAACAATTTGATTTTGGATCATTCCCAGTTCACAGTTTTCCAGTCCACACAGATGGAAATACCACTTGTAAGCAAAATTAGGACGAAATATGCTGAGTGTGTGTTGTTGAGAATTAAATCCCTAACAGTACTTTTTTCTGGAACAGAGGAGAGTTATGCAGTCTGAAAGTTGAAATTACATCTTTCATGGCCACCTTCAAAAATGATGATTTCAAAGTACTGTAAAAAAAATCCAAAACCAACTTACAGATGCAGAACAGTAAAAAGGCAGAATTTCAGAACTGTCAGTAAAGAGGTATTATACAAGATTTAGTGAAAAGCAAAGAGGACTTTGGTTCCTTACTTTGTTTACTTGTGACAAGGCCCAAGTACAGCACAATGTTCTGCATCATTAGCTAAAGAGATTAGATACAAGGACAGAAAGTAGTGTTTCATAGAATCATAGAAAGGCTTCATTTGGAGCAGACCTTGAAGATAATCAAGTTTCAATTCCCCTGTGCCATAGATGGGATCACTTTCAATCCAATGTGGTACTGACCGCTTCCTGGGATCATCCACATCTTCTCCAGGTAACCTGTTCCAGTGCCTCACCAGTTTTGTAGTTTCTTCATAATACCAAATCTAGACCTATGCTCTTTCAGTTCAAAACCATTCATACCCCCTTGCCCTATCACTACACACCTTAGCAAAACTTCTCTCTCCTGTCTCCTTGTTGGCTCCTTTTTTAGGTATGAAAAGGTTGCTACAAAGTCTCTTTAAAGTCTTCTCTTTCCCAGACTGAACAACCCCAGCACTTCAGCCTGTCCTCACAGGAGAGGTGTTCCAGCCCTCTGATCATCTTCATGGCCTCCTCTGGACTTGTCCCATGTCCTTCTTGTATAGGGGCCTCCAGAGCTAGACATGGTACTCCAAGTGGAGTCTCACAAGAGCAGAGGAGAGGAGAATCACTTCTCTTGACCTGCTGGTCATACCTCTTGATGCAGCCTAGACTGGCTTCCTGAGCTGCAAGCACACCTTGCCAGGTTGTGTTGGGTGTAATGTCCACCAACACCCCCAGGTCTTTCTCTGCAGGGCTGCTCTCAATCCATTCTCTGCCTGCAGATTGTGCCCTCTGCACTTGGCCTTGATGACCTCCATGAGGTGTGAACATGCTCACTTCTCAAGCCTGTCAGGGTCCCTTTTGGTGGCATCCCTTCCTTCCAATATTTCAACAGCACCACATAACTTGATGTCATTGACAAAATTGCCAAAGATGTACTTGATCCTACAGTCCATGTTACCAACAAAAATGTTAGAATGTGCTGGTCCCAATATTGACTCCTAAGAAATGCCACTTGTCACTGGTATCCATTTGGACATTGAGCTGCTGACTGCAACTGTTTGAGTGCAATCACCCAGCCAAATCCTTATCCAATGAGTGGTGCATCTGTCAAAACCACTTGCTCCACTTTAGAGGCAAGGGTGTCATACAAGACAGTGTCAAATGCTTTGCGTATAGCAAAGATAGAGAGATGGCATTTGCTCTTTCCTTACCCACCATGGTTGTAAATTCATCATAGAAGGCCAACAGGTTTGTCAGGATTGACTTGAGTTTAGTGAAGTCATGTTGGTTGTCACCAACCATTTATTTGTTTTCTGTTTGTGTCTTAGCATAGTTTCTAGGAGGATCTACTCCATGATCTTGCTTAGATGAGCACTTAGATGAGACTGATCAGCTTGTTGTTCCCTGGGTCTTCAGGGCTTTCCTTCCCTTTCCAGACTGACACAACTTCATAATATGATAGATAGTGGCTTGGCCACTTCATCTGCCACTTCTCTCATGACCCGCAGACACATCAGATCAGATTCCATGGAACTTGAGGTTCCTGAGGAGGTCTCAAATGTGATCTCCTACAGTGGGCAGTTTTTAATTCTCCCCATGCATTCCATCAAAAATTAGTGTATCCTATCAACATCCAGAAAGATGTCATAGTTCTGGAGGATTGCCCATTATCAATATCATGGATATATGGTCAGGCATCTGACACTGCTCAGAACCCTATAGCTCTGTATTACTGCTTGTGCCTCACACTAAAAGTCATGGAACAAAATTTTTGTTTGCATATAACACCTAAAAGTCTCTTTAACCCAATTATTGCATAATCTTCAGAACACTTTTACTCTCATTTCATATTAAAAATTTAATTAAAAACTAAATTACACAGTGGCTTGCTTCAACCAATAAAGTTCTTTTGCTGTATGTTTATTTTATTTGATTGGTGGGGTTTGGGGGGGGAGGTTTGGTGGGGGTTTTTTTGTCTTGGTTTGGTTTGGGTTGGGTTTTTGTTTTTTTGCTTGTTTGCTTGTATTGGCTTTTTTTAGGGAGACTTTTTTCTGTTTCTCTCTTATGTAATAGTGACAAGTCTTAATGAACAAATGCTACCTCTTAGTGTTTGAGAAATCCTACTAAAGTTAAACTTGAATTGCTTTAACAGAACCTCACCAATAACTCCTGAATAATGGATTTATTAGACTCCCTACAATATAACCTATAATTTTCTCTATAAGATGTGATAAATGACAAAAGATGAACCCTTCAGAATATTTGGAATATCATTCATTATTCATTTCGCATTCCCTCTTATACTAAGTACCTTATAACACTTACTATCCTTGGAAAATAAAACCTAGATCTAGTTATTATTATCTTTTTTTTAAATGCAGATCTTGATTTCCCCTGGAGACAAGACTTAGCATTGAGCTATCAGGAGAAAAGAAGACTTTGAGTCATATACTATCCACAAAGAAAGGATTTTTCTAGGGTTTGGTGAGTAATCCTTTTTTTCCTTTTTTTTTTTCCTGGTGTGCTGGCAACCTATAATTGTACGTTTGCCTTTAATACCATATTGTATTTCAGTCACAGGACCATATGTAAAGCAATTGCTTTTGTATAATGAGTCACTATGCAGATTGAAGTCTATAAATGTAACAATAATAGAGATGTTAATAATACTTGGTTGTCCTATGACATTCTCTTATCAACATAATTCAGTAAGTTTTGGAGATAATTTTGGAGAGATAATTATTCTTGGTTTATGGATGGAGAAACTGAGGCATTGAAGGAACACAAAGATTGGATTTCGGTGTTTGCAAATCAGTTTATTAAGTTTTACTCCTTCATAAATTTGTTATTCCAGGAGACTCCAGCTGTTTAATTAAAACAAAATGTTACAAAGGCCTGTAGCGAGTGCTGACTCAATGCAGTTTCTTCTCAGTGTGCTGTCAGCTGATTAAGGGCTGATACAGAACAACAGAATCTATTTTAAATGTCTTGTTCTAGGGCATTTAAAAACTGACCAAAATTTTCCCCAAATTTTTGACAAAGATACAATGAAGTCAGCCAGTACAGGCACTTAAATGGAGTCCCAGGTATGTTTCCTGACTATGAACTAGACTGTAATAACTATTACTTTAATCAAATCATAAACTTTAATTCAATCACAGTACATGCCCCCCTCTCCCTGCCTTCTACATCCTAAAATAAATGTTACAAAGGAAAGCAGAAGAGAGAGAGAAAAAAAAAGAAGTTTTGTGATTAAATGTAAAATCAGAATAACTCTGGATGATATACTCTACAAGAGGTTTTGGTGCTCAATTTTAGTTCTTTTCTGAAGTAATGAGGACCTTTCTTTGCAGAAACGGGGGCTGTGTTGGAAAAAAAAAGATAATTTGTGGAGATTAGAGTTAGTAACTATCTTCTAATAAGAAAGAGAAGCACAAAGGAGGAGAATTTGATAAGCTGATTTAAGAATTATGCTCAGTTGATACAGAACAAAGAGTGGAAACCAGAGGAGAAGAGTGACAACTTATCCCTACCGGTTAGGAGACATGGAAATATTCTAGATGTTAGGAGAGAGATGAGAATGAACATGACAAGATAAACACAGGTTTAGGGGTTCAGGTAAAATTCCACATGTAGAAAAGGTCTTTTTAAAGGAAATTACACCTATTTCATTGAAAAGAAGAAAAAGTAGGTGAAAATGGTTGTTTGGCTGGTCTAGCAGATTAACCATGGCTGCTCACAAACATAAAGAACTTAATGATTTGGAAAAAGAGACAAAAAATTCAGGGATGCATTACTGAGGGTAGAAAGAGTATTCTGCACTAACAGACAGCTAGTTGGATAATTTTTATTTTTTTTTTCCCCTTTGGGTAAAATTCAATTATCTTAAATTAAGAATGGCAGCAATGCGCTGGAATGTGTAGTGAATGAAAAGAAATAACCATTTCCAGATGCCTCAGCTAATCATTAAATGAGTTCTATCCCTGAACATGAACATGAGAGATGGTATTCCAGTTGGGAAACATTATCTAGACGGTTTCTTCCGTCAGCAGAGAAAGTCCAGATGATTACTCATTTCAAGACTGCTTTTAAATTTAGAGAATGGAGATACCTTTCTCCGTAGACTATAGAGAAAGTCTATGGAGCAGCCTAGACCAGATGCCAGACTTACATTACTAAAATAAATATTAATCACAACATATTATTTATGTCTCTCTAGCCACTGTGCAAGGATTTATTGACGAAGGTCCATTTTAGTACCTGTGCTATTTGTCTATCTGAATTCATAGAACTTTTGGGGAACCAGCTGATTCAGCCAGTTAAAATACATAAACGAGCAACTACCAAGGAGGGTGTAAAGGAGAAACAAATAAACATTCAGTGCAAAATCAAGATATCAAGAGTAAAATTAATCAAGGCACCAAGAAGCTTGATGCCAAGAACAGAAAATACAGAATGTATATAAATGGTAAAAGACTGGATAACAAAAAAGACAAATTGGAATTGGAATTGCTCTTTTATGATCCAGCTAGTATTACTAATTGATGGGAAGATTTGAATGAGTAAAATGTTAAAATCATCGATATACTGGATTTAGGCAGGATCTAGTGAGAAAAAAAGTGACCAAGTCACTTTCTATCGAAAAGGGGTGTTATCTGCACCTGAGTTCTCTGGTAATTCAGAAGAAAAATATTTTGCATGTTCATAGGTTCATGTTCTAAACACATCAACAAATGAACAATATGAACAACATGAACAAATTCATGCTCAAACAAATCAGCCAATGTGGGGTTTTCTGCTTTTGAAGAAATGTCCCCAAGGTGTTAAAAGTCCTTTTCCTTGCCTGAGATGAAAAAAAGATGTAAAATATTTGGTCTTCAGCTTTTTTTATTATTATTTTACCCTATCTAAAACATTGTTCTCTCTGTCCTGCTGAGGTCTTCACAGCACGACAGTCCAAGGTGATCCCCTGCCCAAAGGGCAGTGGTTATCTTTTATACTAAAAACTACTTGTACCTTATTTACAACTATTTTCCAATACCTATCACCTATGTTAGACAGTGTGTATTCTCTCTAAACCAATCACCAAGTGCCACCATCACAGCAGAATCATGGAGGAGATGAAGAAGAAGGAAGAAGCCTAAAAACCATGTGGTTCCTCCATCTTGGCTTCACCCACCCCCCCATGTACTAAAACCCAAAATCTACTTTTTCACCCTGTGACAATCTTATTATTACTCTATATTTGTGAGACTTGTAGTTTTTCTTTCAAAGCTGGTAAATGCTCCCCTGGACTAAAATCCAAACCACAGGTGTCTTGGGCTTGGTGCCAGGGCTTCTGAGCCCTCTGGGCCCCCTGCACAGGTCCCTGAGCTCCCAGGGCAGTCAAGGACAAGCCGTGAGTTCCCACAAACAAAAAGCTTAGACAAGGCACTAGCAAGTGTCTTTAATAGACCAACAAGTTAGTTTAGGGTAAGAATGGCTGATTTCTGCTGCAGAAATGGAGCATTACAGTGTGTGACTTCAAATTGAAAGGCACAGTTGGAAGTCTCATGGTCCTTATGATTTCTAAAAATTATTGACAAATAAATGTAATAAAAGTAATGTTTCCTCCTAAATGATCTATGCTTGTTGCAGTTACCTCAGACAACCAAGGACTTCTAAAAACACAACACACCCCACTCTAGATGTTTATTTTCTGAGACCTTACAGTAGCCTTCCAGTACCTAAAGGAAGGTACTGGAATAAAAAAAAAGGACAGAGACAAAAAAAGAAGGAGAGGGACATTTGATAAGGGCACGTAGCAATAGGACAAAGGGGAATGGCTTTTAACTGAAAGAAGGTAGGTTTAGATGAGACATTAGGAAAAATTCTTTACTGCAAGAGTAATGAAGCACTGGAACAGAGAAATTGTGGTAGCCCCATCCCTGGAAGTGTTCAAGGCCATGTTGGATGGGGCTTTGAGCTGCCTGGTCTAATGGAACTTGACCACGCGTATGGCAAGCAACATTGAAACGAAATGATCTTTAAGGTCTCCTCCAACCTGAACCATTCTATAAGTCTATAACAATTATATCTGTAACAGATAAACAAGACTAAGTCCAAACAATGCTCAGCAAGTTTGTGGGTGACANAAGGCACAGTTGGAAGTCTCATGGTCCTTATGATTTCTAAAAATTATTGACAAATAAATGTAATAAAAGTAATGTTTCCTCCTAAATGATCTATGCTTGTTGCAGTTACCTCAGACAACCAAGGACTTCTAAAAACACAACACACCCCACTCTAGATGTTTATTTTCTGAGACCTTACAGTAGCCTTCCAGTACCTAAAGGAAGGTACTGGAATAAAAAAAAAGGACAGAGACAAAAAAAGAAGGAGAGGGACATTTGATAAGGGCACGTAGCAATAGGACAAAGGGGAATGGCTTTTAACTGAAAGAAGGTAGGTTTAGATGAGACATTAGGAAAAATTCTTTACTGCAAGAGTAATGAAGCACTGGAACAGAGAAATTGTGGTAGCCCCATCCCTGGAAGTGTTCAAGGCCATGTTGGATGGGGCTTTGAGCTGCCTGGTCTAATGGAACTTGACCACGCGTATGGCAAGCAACATTGAAACGAAATGATCTTTAAGGTCTCCTCCAACCTGAACCATTCTATAAGTCTATAACAATTATATCTGTAACAGATAAACAAGACTAAGTCCAAACAATGCTCAGCAAGTTTGTGGGTGACACCAAGCTAGAGGGAGTAATCAATACAGGAGAACATGACTGTTATTCAGAAGGATTTCTACAGGCTGGAAGAATGAGCATGTCCATTCATTCTATGAGTGGCTGGGAACTGAAAAACAACTAAGTCACAGATGTGCATGGGCAATGGCAGAACCCCCTGTGCTGGTACAGATGGACTGGCTTGGTAGTATCTCTGCTGAACAGGATCTGTAAATCCTAATGGACTGGAGACTAAGCTTACTTTAGTAGATATTTATTGAACCACTTGACTATTTTACTGCAGCACTCTCAAGGACTCGAGTCAAGTACAGAACCCAAGGTTAATGTTAGAATATGGCACCTTCACCTTCAAAATTAAAGCTCAAACGTTTAAGGCCACAAAATAAAGAAATATGTACGTATATTTCACTAAAAAATTAGGAAAATTTCATAATTCAGTAAAAAAACATCAATGGAACTTGGCACAGAAGTTTAAAAGCCAGGTTTTAGGACATGAATGTGCTTCATTACTATTTTTCTTTTCTGGTCTGAAGTACATTGTCAAAATGGCATACTGCTAAGATTTAGAAAACCTTCTTCCTTGAAGGAAGAAAAAATACTTTCTTTCTTAACTGGAAGACTAGAATGAAACGGATTCAATAAAAAGAAAGTGAAACATTCCAGGTGAAGCATGTTTTGGAGATTAAAATAAAACTAAGGAAAGTCAAGGACAAAAGTTCTGTGTTGTGGTGTGTAACACTAATCCGCGGAACATTCTCAGAGGAGAATTAACCTTCTTTTGTTTTTAAGTCTTGTAAAAGGAATTCAACAAAGCATCACTAAGCTGAATGAAAATACTAAAGCCACAATTTATCTTTTTTATCGATGTTTATCTATGTGGGCTTTGTTTTTATTTTCATTTTCTTTTTTTTGTTCCTTAGGGAGTGATCCTATACTATTACAATTGCATTCTTTGTAACAGTGGTAGGCTACCTAAGAAATGAAATGGCAATGATGGAACTTGGAAAAAAATAGACACAGAAGAGAAAAAAAATACTCTAAAAGATCTTGAAAATAGCTTCGTGCATAGCTGGAACAATACATATGATGGAACTTACTGGTTTGAACTGGATTGCTTTCCTTTCTCTGAGAAGGATAGATTTTATTTATTACTATTTTAATTATTTGTAATGAAATGTTTCTTTCATTGTGATTTCTGAATCCTGACATCAAAATCCATGGATTTTTAGAAAAAATTAGTTTAAATTGTAATAGAAAAAATATTTTTAATTAGTTTATTTGTTTATTATTTTAATTTTTTTGTGTGTTTCTTTCAGTAGGTTCAATCAATTTAAAGATGCCTTAGGTATTCTATAATGTGCAATTTGAAAAGTCTTCTAATTATACTAAGATTAGTATTAAAGCTTTGTTACTTTTATTTATAGATCTGAAGTTTTCATAGTATTATTTCATTATGATACAGAAAAAGCAAAATACTGCCTTATTCTAGATAGTCCTCACAGAAAAGGTAAGTAATGGAAAAAAAATATTAGAATACATTCAGAGCTGCAAAAGGTTACTGAAATACTTGGCTCCATAGCTGCATGTGTTCTGCCATCTGAGTTAAACAGTACCAGGGAGTAACAGTAATTGTCAGTTGACCTTTTGATTAGACCTAGTACTATTAAATGCTATGAGAGTAATCAATTGGTACTAAATAATGAGCAAAAAAGCAAACAGGATTATTTTAATAAATGACCTTTTTTAAAACAGTGTTAACTCAAGAAAGGTATTTTTTTGTTTTAGCTTGGTTGTGACAGAAAAGAAAACCAGAATAATTCCCTCTAAGGGTATCCAACTCAATAAGAACAAAATCACAATGGTTATCTAAATCCAGTAACTCTCTTACAATGGCTTCTGCATTTTCCAGTGTAGCCCTTCCTCTTCCAGCACCGTCACCCCTTCCACCCCTACAGTGTCTATCAAATGCCAAAGTTAAGTGAAGAACTTTGAAGAAGAACTGATTGCAGGTCAGGATATAAAGACACTTTGCATGAGGATACTTTGTCTTACAGAACCAGCTGTGAACAGTGATGCAGATACCAATACCCTTTATGGACAATGTACGGGGTTCCAATCAAGAGCCTTTAACTCTTGCAGAAGCCTCTTTATTACAGAAAAAAAGATGCTTACTTAACATCCATATAGTCCAGCATCCACCTCATTTGGTTATTTTGTTAACTATTTTTCTTATAGTATATTCAATTGCCATGGTAATTAATTTTTATGCTGACCTGAGGCTAGCTATTTTTGTCGCAGGGTGTTCCATTCACTCTTTCTCCAAGATAGGTACAACTGTGTGAAGCTTTGCTTCACAGTCCTCTAACGCTGAAGCAGAACTGCTCACCTTTTAAAACAAGTCTTTCCCCTCCAGGTACAATAACAAAATAAATTGATGGTACAGCATATACAAACTTATTTCAGCCATCAGAGAATTGCTTACTGCCTTTCATGCTAAGACATATATAAACACGGTAATTCACTCTGATTTTATGAATTGCTTCCTGACTATCGTTGGGGAGTGATGGCTAGGCAATGCTAAATGAAAGCATCTAAAGCAGGTTGAGAATGACTGCAGTGTGCCTCTAAAGATCAATGAGTTGGCAGGTACTGTTATAAATTACCATCAGGTGCCATTCACAGACCATAAGAGCTTCATCCTGCATGACAGCCATTGATCTGATTCAGAACTAAGATGCAACCTTTGATGACACTCTTTGAGGATAAAAGGTTATGCTTCACATTTAGTTATGAATAATAAGGTCATGTTTTAATTAAAGTAATATCTCAGTGGAATATTAGGGCAGTGAAACCGTACAAATTAGTATGACTTGTATAGCAATTGTTGCTGGAAAACAGCCTAGTACTGAATATAATAACAGAGAATAACAATGAAATTATATTAATGAGGCAAATAGTCTATGTTATTAGAAGGAGCTTAACTAGTCAGACCCCAAAATTAGAAGAAACAATAGTTTTTGAACTTATGTTTGACACTAAAGCTGTCAAATCAAGAAAACTGACATTAAGGTAAGAAATACTTAAACTATACATATGTGTTTTGGTTACAGTAATTTTGATCCACTTCAATTTAAAAATATTTTGTGCAAAACCTAGTATTCTAGCAGAAAAAAAAAAAGAAAAAAAGCTTGGGATTGACTGTTCATAGAGATTTTTGAGTCTTCTTTTCTGAACTCAAACTCAAAGGATTGTTCTCAAATTTCTTTTTTCGGCACAGTCCTAACAACATCCCTGACCAAGGTTTCTGAAAATAAAACTGGCTATATAAAAAACATGTATCCAGAACAGCTATTAAATGGAGCAAATATTATTTGTAAATATTTGTGAAAATCCTATTATATACTATAATAAAATAAAACTGATAAATATGTGTGCCGCTGATCCAGCAAAATATTGAGGCTTGTGCTTAAGTAAATTATCTAACCAATACTAATCTTAGAAACCGAATTAAGCAATGTAGGGTGGGATACAGATATCATGCAGCCTATTCCACAGTAAATGAAAAGCACATATTCTAACTCACACTCCAAAAGGCAATTTCATTCACCCAAGATTCAGAAATTAACCTCTCATATAGAAAGTGTTGTAAAAGTTCAGTCATGAACATTTATCAGGAAAGTACAAATGCTACCTTGTGCATTCTGTCAGCATGGCAAACTTTATTTATTTACTTTGATATACTGCAAAGCATGCACAACAAAGTCTTTCTTCACACCCACAGCTGTTGCAGCTTATGGTGTCCTCAATCCAATCTAAATGTTCATTTTGCAATTACTCTGCTGTCAAATGATAAGTGAAATATAGAATATATACGCAGTAAGTACTTAATAGCTTTAAAAATATACTTTCTATCATAGTGTCACCAGTTGCTTGTCAGAATTCATACATTTTAAAATGTTTGGTGCTCAAACTAGCAGAACACATCCAGATCAGAAACCAGGGATAGCAGCTCTGCAGGAGAGCAGCTATGCAAATGCCTTGAAAACATGAACTGCTCTGAAAAGACTGAAAACACAAGATCAGATTGGGAGGTCAAGAGATTATGGAAGCGAGCTGTCCGCCTCCCATGGTGCACGACAGATTTTCATTTCCCTTGCTGTTCCTAATATAGCTGACCAGCCATAAAGCAAAACTCACTTACTACAGACACAGCAAGGCTTGTTGTGGGGTGCTTAGTGAGTCTGGGCACTTAGAGAAATGCAAAACCTCAAGGCAACTACAGGATCAGACCAGTTACTTTGAACTGTCTTTAATTAAACTGAAACTGGGTTTGAAGCTGTTATGAATACGTGTGTAGATATTTTAGAGTCATAATCTACAGCTTTTCAAGGCAGATATAGAGCTTTCTCATTCTGATGAGAAATAAGTGACATTCCATATGAAAAATGTAAGTCTAATGAATATTTATTTTGGTTGTGTTCTATATTGTTACTGATATCAGACTATAGCTAAAATTCCTACATTAATACAAAGCATGGGCAGAGAATCTTCTTCAGAAGATTCTGTGTCCAGAATCATGACCAAAGCTTTTATATCTTTGTTTCCAGCAATTTTTATGCAAACTTAACAATACTATTTAGCATAATGCAGCTCTGATTTTTCTTGTTTACAGATTTAATGAGGAAATGCATATTCCTTGCTTAAAGAAAAATAAAAATTGCATTTAGCATGTTTTAAGACATATCCTAAGTACTGACAGTCATATGCTATAGACTTCTGTGCTATGAGGAACACAGAGTAATCTTACTTTTATATCAATGTCTTCTTTCCAAAATCTTACTAGATAGCAATACCTTCTGGAATAGAGAAAATATTCAAAGTAATCATGGGTGTACATAAGGATTTGGTAGAAGAACGAAACAGTTACAGCTGAGATAGATACACATATATATGTTGACATAATGCAAATATCTAATATGTACCTATCCCATTTACTGGTAGGAAAATAAAATTGCACTAAAGAGACTAATTAGGAATAAAATTATGTTTTCTGGCAACACTCCCATTACAAAAGATTATTCTTTCTGCTTTGCTTTCTTTCTTTTTTTTTTTTTTTAATTTAAAAGATTTGCCTGTTTCATACTGATTTTATGCAAAAGTATGAATCAAAACAAAAATTGCAATCAGTCTTCTTCAAATGAAATCAGTAAGAATTACATCAATAGTTTTTAAGGGACGAGCTCACAATCAATACCTGGATGGAATCTGAACTACCTATTCGATTTTGAAAAATGATCAGAAATTTCAATTTTTAAGCCAACATAAATGTATTGCATTAGTGGGGCACAACAGCATCCTATCAGTAAAGGCTCTTAAGAAGACAGACAATCACAAGCATTAAATAGAAAAAAAAAAAATCACATACAGTAGTTCACCTGTCACCGACAAACTCACAGCCTCTGAAACGTTGGAGTTTTATCTGACAAACAACCTGGATTTGATTCCCAAATACTTCATGACAGAAGCTCAATCATTCCCCAGCAATCCAACAAAATATATAAGGAGGAAATGGCAACAGATTTCTATGCTGTTGAAAACATTTACATAGTGTATGGAAACGTAACAAAAATCTGACTAGAAAAAAAGAAAGAAATAATAGTAATATAGTAAATATAGTAAAACAAAAGCCAGAAATTAAAAAGAAAAAGCCTAATAGCATATGCTTTTTCACCTGCAGGCAAAGGAGACTTGATTATGAGTTTCCAGGTGCAGCAGCACAGTCTCAGTAAATGACAATATTAATATAAATTTCCTGAGAGCAAAAAGGTTTCTGAAGTTACAGAATATTGTTTGAAGCTCTTAT
This sequence comes from Polioptila caerulea, assembly GCA_013397295.1. Taxonomy (NCBI): domain Eukaryota; kingdom Metazoa; phylum Chordata; class Aves; order Passeriformes; family Certhiidae; genus Polioptila; species Polioptila caerulea. The sequence continues at coordinate 702,343 of VYXF01000778.1, read as the reverse complement.
TTGTTACATCTCAGTAGAAGAACATGTGTAGAAACATTCTGAAGATCAACGGTCTAAATAATTATCTTCTTTATTAGTTAATTCTGAACTTTTATCAATGTCCCTAAGGTATGTGTTTCAAGGATATATTACCAATATTGTAATATATTCAATTCAGTGCAAATAGTATTTACCCTTTGGTGATTATTATTACCACACCAAGAAGCTGTCTTCCTTCATGCTATTGGCAAAACCAATATTTTTTTATTTAGGTACTTATCCTTCAAAGAGGTAAGACAGAGCATGATCTCAATATATTTATTATGAGGAAAACTGACTTTTTTAAGTACAAAATTGACCAACAGGATTTAGTAAGAAATACAAAAAGGAATTATAAATCACATCCATGATAATGAAAAGCGTCTCTATATTTACTTATGTATTCACCTCTATGCTAGGGTTTAAACTAATGCTATGTTAAAGTTTGTTTTGAAATCTGAAGAGTGTTATAGACTGAAGATTGTCATCACATTTTGTTAAAATATATTAAAATTAACACTAGCATTTCACTTCTGCTCCATTTCCCTCTTGGGTTATGTACATCTTCCCTTAGTGTGAAGCAGGTAAGATCTATTGTACTGACAGCCATCTACATTTGGTATGGTAATTAGGAAACCACCTGATCAGTGGATGAGCCAACAAACATTCTCTTACTTCACACATTAGAAATCTTCTCAAAATGACTATCTTACAGATTTATGTTAAATCCAAAAATTATTTTTAAATTGTTTTAAAATCGCAGGAACAATTATTAGGGGATGATGGAGCGAGGCTTGGGTTTTTGGTTGTTTTCTCTCTGTAATACCCAACTACTGATTTCAATGTTCTCTGTTTATGACTACCGAGACTCTGCTAAGTGATCAGGACCATATCCAGGAAAGCACTTAATATTTAGTTTTGAAATATAAAAGGACATCCACTGATTTCAGTAAGCTATAGGAATCAATCTAATAGAACCAGATGAAAAAAAAAACCTAGCACATTTTACTTCCCTTCATTCATCTTATTAGAAAAGTGAGCAAACTATCCCCTGAAAAATATTAAAGATTGCACACAAGCTTACCCTCCCCACACACAGATCCAAATAACTGCATACAGACAAGATACCATTTATGAAACCAAATGAAGCTAAGCAGACAGTAAGCGAAAAACTGAAACTATTAAAAAATGTATTTCTATATCAATTTTAAAGACATAATTTATTGAGTTTTCATTGTTTTAGACAGAAATACTATTTTTAACAACTCACAGCTCATAGCTATTTTATTAAACACAAATAAGAATTATTTATGCACTTTTGTGACTCTTCAAATCGCACTGCAACATTGCAGCTGAATAACTAAAAGATTATATAATTATTTTACCATAACTGCTTGTCAGTGTCAGATTTATGCCATGATATTGCACGATCAGGACTCAGTTATGTCTCTTATTTCTATTATATCAGAATGAAACATTGCAAAACCAAGCACAGTGTTAAAATTATTGTGACTTGTGGTGTCCCTCAGGGGTCTGTACTGGCACAGTAGAGTTTAATCTCTTCATCAATGGCATAGACAGCAGGATTGATTGCACCCTCAGCAAGTTTGCAGAATGACACCAAGCTCTATGGTGCAGTTGACATGCCCAAGGGATAGGATTTAATCAAGAAGGACTTAGACAAGCTTGAGAAGCAGGCTCATGGGAACTTTGTGAGGTTTAACCAGGCCAAGTACAGAGTGTGATACTTTGGTAGGGACAATTCCAAGCAGAAATACTGGCTCAGCATTGAATGGTTTGAGAGTAGCTCTGCAGAGAAAGACTTGGGGATGTTGGTGGATGAAGACTGGGACGTGACCTGGCAATATTCATTTGCAGACAAGAAAATGTACTGTATCCTGGGCTGCATGCAAAGTAGAATGGCCAGCAGGGTAAGGGAGGGGATTCTGCTCTGCTCTGGTGAGACCTCACCTGGAGTGCTGTGTCCAGCTCTGGGGTCTTCAGCACAAAAAGGATGTGCACCTGTTGGATCAGGTCTAGATGACAGCCATGAAGATGATCAGAGAGCTGGAGTACCTCTCCTGTGAAGACAGGCTGAGAGAGCCTAGGTAGTTCAGCCTGGGGAAAAGAAAGTTCTTGGGAGACCTCACTGCAGTCTTTCAGTATTAGACAGGGGTTTATAAAAGAGAAAGATTTTTTTCTTTCTCATAAAAGAGACAGACTTTTTTTGTGGTGACTGTTGCAACAGGACAAGAGATAATGTGTTTAAACTAAAAGAAGATAGATTGAAACTGGAAGTAAGGAAGAAAATTTTTACAGTGAGAGTGGTGAAACACTGGCACAGGTTGCCCAGAATGGTGGGAGATTTCCCATCCTGGAAACATTCACGGACATCTTTGAAGGGGCTTTGGGCAACCCAATCGTGATGAAGATGTCCCTGGGCTCATCTGTCACTGCAGGGGGTTGTGCTAGTCAATTTTTTAGGTCCCTTTCAAACCAAACCATTCTGTGATCCTATGATTCTATGATTACACTCTTGCTGGGGTTTTTGTTTGTTTGGGTTTTTTTCTTTGTTTGTTTTGATCTGCTTTTTTTGTTCTTTTTTTGGCCAGAACCAAAAAATTTTCTCCGTCATGGATGCAGACACGCTTAATGAAGGTTCTGCCTGAGAAGGTAAAGTGACAACAATTGCTTGCCTAGTAGATTCCACTGTGCTAATTGCAGAAGTTGGTCAACCATGTTCTGGTCTGACCCCAATCCTAGAAAAGGCAAGGAGATACCCCACAGAAAAAATCCTTGGGACTGAGATAAATGTAAGTAATTCTGACCAGAAATGTGAAAGTCCCAAGAGTGGATCACGAGCCTTCAGTGTTCATATCTGGCTTGCAGGTGGAAATAGTACTGTTCTGAATCATTTATAGTGAACAAGTCATAAACTGCAAACCCAGGAAAAAGTGAAGAATCCATTATCCTCAGGCACTGGCTCTTGCTATGATTTTACATATGCTGCTTGTTATGATGATATTGATTACTAAGTCAACAGAAGCATCCACAAGGGAGTGCAGATCTCTTTACTACTGCTCTGTAATATTAAAATATCATTATTGAGACACCAACTTTTTATTCTGCCGTAATATTATTCTCTGATGGTTGCCTGCCTAGGATGAAATTTGAAACTGTCACCCACAGACTTGTAGAAGTGATTCGACTTCACTTATAAGGAAAGTGAAATTAAATATTCATCCTTGGGCTGCATTTCAGGTTCAAACTGACTGAAAGTCCTCAAGGCAAAATGTACTTAAGCCACAGAAGATTTTTTTTTAGTTTTAAAAATTCAGGAAGTCTATTTATCAGGGCTGGACAGTCAAAAATCATTTATCTGGGAGTTCTATACACAGATATTCTTTTCCCTGCTTTGCAGCATGGTTTTAATTATTATGGTAAGGTAAGTTACTTCCTGACCTGGATTAATTTTAGTACGCTGAACATCCAGATTTAACTCTTCAACATGTAGCTGTTCAGATCAAATAACAATAAGTGGTGGAAGAGATTAAATTTGAACCACCTGAACTTTTTTATGTTGATGAGCATTTCTGCAGGTAGCAGCCTTTGAAATTAAGGTAAGCAATTACACTAATGACAAAAGCCCACTTAAATCTTTAAATGGATGTAACATCTCGAGACTCAGCTTCCAATTTACAGATTCACTTCGGGGTTTATCCAGGCTGGAATGAAAATGGTCTCAGCAAATAGAGATAAAGTGCTTTATTCCCCCCTAGACAAGATTTCCTCTGAATACCAAAAGTGATAAAATTCACCGATCCAGAACATAGAAGCAAAGGATTCTTCCTCACAAGGGAAATTCTTTTTTTTTGGACAGACAAATTAATTGAAAATGGCCCACAGAATTGAAAATTGGTTCTTTTACAGAGCTCAATTGAAAGAAACACTATTTTATTCAGAATTTTCTTGCTTTAGTCTCACTGGTCTTGCTCTAACACTGGGAATATAGCAAGGAATTTGGTAATTTTAAATGCTATATTAATAAATTCTACTCAGTAATACATTACATTTCAGGAGCATCTGAAAGCCATGTATATTCACACAGCAAAGAGTGAGCCAGATACTGCAGGAACCAACAAAAGACTTTGTAAGCTCTAAGTTCCACATAGGCTCATGCTACCCAGGCAGCAGAAAAGAGGGGAGGTAGAAGATTTAGTTCATGGCTGTTCTTCTATGACTGCTGTCAAATGGCACTGAGAAATATATGACAATATTTAATATTTTCCCTTCTTTAGCTACTACCATCATTTAGTCAAAATAATAGTAAGCAAATACAAGTTTTATAGAATCACAATTTTTAAAAAAAATATATGTGACACAGAAAGCACATATATATACTTATATATTCATATTTTTTCTAAAAATTACAGACATCTCAGATACTCAACTCTCTGTGTGTAGAAGGGCTTCCCCTTTTAAGATTCATTAGTACAGTGTTCTTTTCTCTCTGTGTAAGATGACTTTGTGAAAAAGACACTTCTGGTCATTTTTTGGAGGGTTCGTCCTTGCTTTAATACAGATGATGTGTAAAAGATGAGGTGAAGTATAAAATAATTGTCATTATGAAGACAGTAGAAGTGGAAACATATTTTTGGAAAAATAAGCAAAATACAGAACAAGTGTACAAGGATAAGGCTGGTACTGGAATGAGAAACACTGCCTATAATGGACAGTAGGTGCTGTTACTTAGTCCCGGCCCTTTTGGCTCTGGAGTAAAACTCCAACTTTCAATTAAAAAAAAAAAAAAGGAAAAAAAAGGGCAAGTACACACCATCAAACTTCCAGATTCAAGCACAAGTTCTAACCCTTGTTTTGGAACTTATGATTTTGGCCATGACAGATGCATTCAAGTAGTAAAATGCGGGTTTTTGATTTCTCCTGTTTGGTCAAGAAGACAAAGAAAAGCACTGAAACCTAGTCTAGGAGTCTTTGGGTCAACTTTTCCTTTATAATGGAATTTTACTTCATTTTTTAATGATGGACTCAGTATGATTACATGGCATTTAATTTGCAGGTAGAAGTTCAAACCATTGAAACAGCATAGTCAGTGAGACATTTCTTCTAGATTCCATTCCCATCTTTACAGGAGTTTCCAACTCCTATTAAATTAATGTTCTGCTTTGTCTTTGATCTATGTTGTGCAGAGAACTTCTGCTTTTCTAAGATTTTAAAAATTTCAGACAGGCTCTTGTGTTCAAATCTATGACACCCATGCTTGTCTTCTTTGTATGATGTATTTCTCTCCCCAGGCTTCTCATCCACATGAAAGACAGTCTTGGCCTAATGCTTTTTCTCCCAGTACAAAATACTATGGAGGAAAATTACTTCTAGATTAAATTTTGTCTCTGTCTAAGCAGGTGTCAGAACCAAATTATGAAAGGATCAACTCAAATTACTAATTGCAGAAAACATGTTTTATCTCTGCTTCTTTTTGATGAACAGCACAGCTAGAAATATTTAATTATTGTTTAATTATGTTTACTAGAAGCACATACAAAAGCTATAACATTCCAGGAATGAATTCTGGGAAAGAAATTTTAGTCAATGCTGTCAAGGCAGAGAATGCAATACTTAAACTTATCTGTCATCAGAGATAGTTCCCCCCTCCTTTCCCCTCCTCCCTGTCCCCCCAGGTAATTTATACGCATAACAGGAAAAAAGAAATTGCTTGTTCTTCCTCAAGGATCAAAATTCCTACTTAAAAGAGAGGGAGACTATTTGAAGAGGATACAAGTACCAGTAATGTGACTGAATTGTTTATCCCTTGGCATCATGAATTGTCCCTGAGTAACAGCTTAGGCTTTGTCCCTAAATCATTAGCACATTCTCTTAAACTGTAGGTGTACCTGAAATTCCAACAGAGTTTTCATCTCCAATATGAAATAATAAAAACAGCAATAGCTATCATATGTCCATTTCACATGCCAAAAACATGAATTCTTTCATTTTGGGGCTAAGCCTAAAGTATCTAAAGACAGGTATTTGGAAAAAAAGATTAATTGTTTATCATGCCACTACTTATAATTTGCCTACAGCTGATTCAGAGAGATTCAGCAGAGAATTGTACTTCACCATTCAAGAAGAGGAGGAAAAAATGTTACAGAAGTATTTCATAAAAGATAAAATGATTCAGGATTTCTGAATTTCATAAATAATCATTTTGAATGGACACAGTTTTTTCAATTCATGGAATCATCTTCTATTTTCAATCTTTTAGAAGCCCCAGAAATTACATTGTGTTCAAACATAATGGTGAAGAAAGATGGTTTCTAACTATTATAAAAAAAATCAATGTTTTACATAATAAACAAATCTTTATCATATCTACAACAAACTTAAACTAAATTTTGAAGGTTTTGAAAAATCCTTTACAAAAAATAGGAAAAAAAGGAGTGGAATATTTTATTTAGAGGTTTTTATCAATAGAATGGTTGTATTTTAGCTCTGGGTATAATTCATGCTTAGAATAAATTGAAAAATACTTCTTCTATAAGAGAAAATTAATACATGTTGCTATTTTACAAATCTGTAAATTGATAATGAAATTCATGAACATATGGATTGTCTGCTTTCTCAGATAAATTACAAAATTTTTAATACTTTAAAGTGATAATCTACAATTTAAAGAGAGAATTATCTCACTTTAAAACTCTTAAAAGTTACACATGTAAGTGTGAAGTAGTCATAACAGTGTCCTTTACAATCAATGTGGAATATCAGAGTACAGAGGTGTTTTAATTACTTATCTAGCAGATTTGAAGAGTTATGGTGCATAATTTCTTTTATTTCATAGAAATATAGTTGAGTATGTCTTCTTCCATGGCTGACATCTGTATTTAAGAAATCTACCTTAATATTAGATCATCTATCCCAGGATGTATAAAACACAGAGCCTGACGTGTAATGCAGTTTTCTGAAATACCAAATAGAAAACTAACGGCAAACAAGTGGAATCTCCTTTGTTCGTACAAAAATGTCACTGTTTTATCTTAAAAAGAAGAACATGACTGAAATAAATTAAGTTATTGAAACCAGTATTATGGTTTTTCAAAAAGGACTAAAAGTACTAAACAGTTTTTATTAAATGGTATGAACTCATCTACACAGATGAGACTTTCATGAGAACTCATGCCTTGTAGTAGTCCAGAATTCTTGTCCTTCAGAGTCATACGGACTGTGTGTAAAAAGAACTGCTTGTGTTACGTATAGTTTTTTTTTCAGAATTCTTTTAATATTACAATAAATAATGCATGAATTCAAAGGAGTACTTAAAAAAAAGAACAAAAAGTACCTGACATATCTCTAAATTCACATTTTTCTACTAGGACTGCACAGAGATGTGGTTTGAGTGGGGAAATTCTTGAAATGCAGTGGAATGAACATGCCTAATGAGAACACAAGCAAGAGTCAGCTTCTTGTAAAAAAGCAATAGATGGGAGTTAATGAAGCATCCAGACTTCCTAAACCCTGCTAATAAAACATCTTTTGCCTAAACAGATTGTTCTGTAACAGAAATAAGATGTCTTACACGTGGTTCTGTCTAAATTCTTTAATACAAATTGCTACTAGATCACAAATGTGACTCTGATGTTAGAAGGGATGTGATTTGAGATGTTTTGTTTAAAAATTAGTAAAATTGCTTATTCAATCACTTTAAAAGGAATGTAGCAGGGCCAGACTCCTCTCAGTGGTGCCCAGTGACAGGAAAAGGGACAACAATCACAAATCTTATCACAGGAAATTCCACCTAGATACGAGGAAAAACTTCTGTAGTGGGAGGATGACAGAGCACTGACACAGGCTATGGAATCCCTTTCTCTGGAGATATTCAAAACTTGCCTGGACACAATTTTGTGTAACCTGTAGGGAAACTGGACTAGATGATCTCCATACAACCCAACCATTCTCTGATCCTCTGATCTTCCAGCTCAGAGACAGTTTTGTATTAGGAGCTAAATATCAGTCAAACTACCTTTTAAGGTTCCCAAAACTCCTACTCATTTACAAGACTGCAGGTTAAAATAAAGTTGAAATTTGTACTACCCAATATTGAATATACTTCAGTATAACTTGTTTCATAAAAGTCACACAGAAAAAATTACAAAACTTGATTGAATTGTGCACTTAGTCTGTCAAAAGAAAATTCATGCATGCAAACAGAATTGAACAAAAAATACATCTTTATTTTTAAGAAATGAACCAATAAAACTCAAATAGGCATTAGAAGAATGGTGCATTTCAGTATTTTAATGATCTAAGGAAATTCCTGATGTTTAATTGGGTTGTCAAGAACATATCTTCAGCTTCTTGAAGTTCACCAATTACTCACTTACACACCAATGCATAATGACTGTTTAGTACTACGCTTAGCACTACAATTATGGGCACTATTTAGAATCTATGCTAAAAAGAGACAGTTGTAAAAAGCAATTTCTGCAATACTCTAATTATTACCAGTGACATTTCAGAGCAGCAATTTGCTCATACCAATTTGACAAAACTTAAATCTCTCAAAAGTATAAAATTTTGCATATACTAAAAATACACCAGGATTCTTGTATTGAACTTCACTAATAATGCAAGCAACACTAAGCATTTTGTGCAGTGCAGAGTGCAACTAATATATAAAGTGTTTTCTCCAAAATCAGCAGGTCAGACTGTGGCTTATTAGGTTTTGACTTACACCATGAAGCTAATATTACACAACACATATTAATAACAGAATTGTTAATGCTCCGGTGTCTAAAAGCTGTTATGTACATGATATTCATACATATGCAGTAAATGGTACAAATAAATCTCTCACCAGAAGAACCTCTTTTCTGTTCTTCATCTCTCCAAATCTCCCTCATCTCTTTTTATATTTAGTTGGTTATATGCAGTTTAACTCTTACTGGTGTAATAGGTTTTCTTAGTCTCAGCCACATGATCAAGTAAATGAGGTTTTACATAGGCAAATCAACCTATCTGTAACCAGCTGCTTGTTCTTAGCTCACAGAAAACGCAGATAAACTTGATTCACAATAACATTCTGAACACAATTCACATTCTGGCAGTGGAAGTAGTAGTTTCATTCTGCATCTAGCTTCCACTGTGCTTTCTAGTAATTTCCAGTGGCTTCTGCAGTAAATCTTTTTTTGTTTTTTTTTTTTTTTGCAGATAGATGAGAATGGAAACCCCAATGTAAAGTCCTTTGTCTCAGCTGCATGATGTTCAGCAATAGGTGCAATAATATATCATTACTTGTGAAACTAAGTGTCACAAGAAAACAAAATATGTGGCTGGGAGTAACCTGATTTAGTGGAAGGTGCTGGTGCCTGGGGCAGGGAGGTTGGAACTAGGTGATCTTTAAGGTCCCTTCTAACCCAAACCATTCTATGACCCTATGATTCTGTGATTTTGGACCTGATAGGTGAGTTGCAGTATTCTTCTCTTAGAGCGTTATGTTCCTCCATAACAATTTGCACAAGAACCCTCAACAAACAAGATTATAATAACTAAAGGAAATATTACTGTAGGACATGTTCTTACCTTGCTTCCCATAAATATACTTCACTGTCAGTCAAAAATTTCATTTCATAAAAATACATTAAAAATTTTTTCCCTTCGTTCACCAAACAAAGAGATCTTCTCCCTGTCTAGTTTGAACTTGACACAAGACAAAATTTCAGGACTTTCTTTGTTTTGCTTTGTTTTTAAAAGAGAAATATTATTCTGACAATTTGGACTTTTAAAAATGAGAAACAAATTACACTGTTGTTTTCCTGGATATTGACAACAGGATGGGTGAACTATTCCTGAAATATAAGCTACATCTTAATGTAGTGTATATTTTGCTGTCAGCTCAGTTTGGACATCTTAAGTGTTTTCAAGAGGAGTTATATCTTTTTGTAACCTCAATAGAAGAGATATGCACTGTATTGTCAATTTAGGCACCACACACATGCCAGCATAGTAGATATAACTACTATACTTTCTTGAAGTTTTTGTATTTGCGATTTATTTTGGAGGGGAGGTAATTTTAAGCAGAATTTTAAAATATCTTCTAATTTTAGTGACAGATATAAATATGGGAATCAAATTATCTGGACTATCTTACATGAGTGATTGTGTATAAAAAGTAAATTGTTACCTTTTTTTCCATATTGTTATCCCTAAATTTTGTCAAAATCATAATCTTTATATATGTTACATAGCAACTTAAAAAGCATGAATAATTTTTCTCTGTAGCCCTTTTATCTTCAGTGATACCTGTTTTGGTACCTGGAAGTCTTTTACATAACTTTGTTCTCCCATAAAATTCCAATGTCCTTGCTCTTTGCTTAACAGAAAAAAATGAAGCCTATAAGCTCCAGGCATATCAATCAAAAACAACAGAGTCAGCACTAACTCTAATAATGAAAACCATGATTTCATAAATCATCCTCCACAGGTTGGGGTCATCTTTTAAAAATTTCTTATCAGGCACGGCTCAAGATTTCTCAGACTCTCCCTCTTCTTTCTTTAATGAAAACAATAGGAGGGATGTCAGCATACAAATGATGTGACCCTCTTTAGCTTAAAAATATCCTGAAAATGAAAAGACTCTGCTCTGCTTTGTCCTTGAAATTGTGGAAGTCAGGATTTTTACCTCCCCTCTCACAAAGTTCAATGAAAAAGTTTTTCTCAAGATCCATAATGAAATAAAAGTATCTAATCTTAGGTGGACTTAATAAACTATAGATTTAATTGGAAGAAGCAGGTGGTACAGGATACTTTCTCTACTGCCTGTATACCCTAGGTAACAGATTATAACTGCCTAATTGGCTTTTGTTACTTAAGCAAACCAAGAGCCCTCTATTAATGGAATGACACAGTTTTAATTCCATCAAGTTTGAACGCATTACTTTAAAATTTAGACATTTCTGTAGTTGGAAAAAACCCAACCCACTAACAAAATATGGGTCCATTGTTCTGTCTTTCAAGGCTAATATATGAAAAGAAAAGAAAAAAAAAGAGTATGGCATTAAATCCCTGCTAATAAAAAACATATTTTTTAGCCTTCAGCTCCTAGACCTGATGCCCCACTGTGCTTCTGTACTTTTTGCACTCACACAGCCTGACATCACAACAACATTCAAAATTCCATTGTTTTTTGCAAGCATCCAATTTATTCCCTCATTAACAAAATAATTATCTCCCAGTTTAAAAAAACTATCAAAACAAACAAATACTCCAAACCAAACTAAAAGCCAAAAACAAAAACAAAAGCTAAGACATATTTAAGGCACAAAGACCTATGGGAAGGAAAAAAAACCCAAACATAGTTTCTGTCTTTAGAACTAAAAGAGTATTGCACAAATATGACAATTTTAGGCATTGCAAAAAAACAATAATATCTACTTAAGTTAATTGCATCTGCACTAATTTGTAAATAAAACTTGGGTTTGATTTTTTTTCTCAAATTAGAAAAGTTTCTATGTTAACTTGGGATGGATTATGATCATTTGTTCAGTTTTGCTCTTACAGAAGGATTCAAATGCTTTGATCTACAGCATCTACACTGCTGGATGATATGTGTCTTTAAAAATAGACTCAGACATTGCACAGAGGGCAAAAATGCAAAAAACAGATCTATTCTGATCAAAGTATGCTTTCTGAAATAACATGGATGTGAACTGGGATCACATTGGCTGAACTATGCACCACCCTCTATGCAGGAAGGGATACAGCGCTTGACTGCAATGAGAAACACCAAGTTGTGGAGGCTGTATTGAACAAATATTTTTTCTGTGTTAATACAAATTAAATTCTTGTCTTTGACTGAAGCAATACAATTAGCTCAAAATGTAAAGAGAGAAAACTGCAGGAGTGATTCACAGGCAAGAAAGGACAATAGCTTCTGAAAAGACCTGAAAACTATATAGCAAACCTGACTTAAGCAGACCTCACTCTGACCTGGTGATGCCAACTCTAGAGCACCTTGCTCTAGAGTTTAGATCACTCAGCAGAGCTTTGCTGCCAGCATATGTGAAATCCACAACTTGAACTGCTGAAATGCTACTTGGTGGTAGTCCCTCTTCTACAGTCTATGTAGAAGGTTTCTGAGCACGTTGCCTCAGGCAGATATTGCTATTAACTCTATAAAAAGAGTTTGAGACACTATGCTGCAAAGTAAACAGTTCAGATACAGGCAGACCATATGACTTAGTAGAAAATTTGTTTGACTATCAGCATTCGACCACTTAGTAAGTGGTGGAAAACATAAAAAAACCCCAAAATGTTCTGGCAGGAAACTACTATTTATTAAGAATTCATCTTCTACACTGAACAGTCTCCAGGGTCCTGTCCCCACTTTATAAAACACTGTTCATCTTGAACTATCAAAGAGAATGTTAGGATGTAATATTTGAAATAGGTTTATTACACCACTTGCTTGAGCAATTTTTGTTTTTTCCTATTCAGCCCAGGATTTGTTTGGTTTCTGGGCCAAAAAAGTGTGGATTTCCAGCTCATATCTAACTTTTCATCCATCAGCACCCCAAAGTCCTTCTCATCAGGGCTGCTCTCAATCTCTCCATCCCACAGCCTCTGTTCATATTGGGGGTTGCCCCATATCAGGTGCAGGAACATGCACTTGGCCTTGCTGAATCTCATGAGATTCCCATTCCTGACTATCAGGGTTAACCCACAAGAAGAAGAAAGACTTTTAGTCTAGCTAGCTAGCTAGCTACTTATCTATATATCTATTTAGCTATCTATCGCATAAAAGCCCTTACAATTGTAGGCGTATGTACATAGAATGCATGTGAAATATATACAAATAATACATTATACACACACACACACACACACACACACACATATATATATATATATATATATATATATGTATGTACTGTATTGCAGGTCACATATACCACTATATATTTGCAGCAAAATCAATTCATTTTGAGTACAAGTTTTAGAGGAAAGATCTTCATAAGCTCTTCATAAACATAAGCGTTACAAGTTTACTGGTTGTCTAGCTAGCCCTGTAGCTGAATGATTGCTTCTATACGTCATAATCCTATGAATTGTGGAAGAGTCATCCTTTCGATTAGTATGAGTAGTTACTCCTCAGAATTCAGAGTACAGAGCAAATTTCTACTCTAGGCAAGTCCTGCAATAATCTTTGCAAATTTATTGGCTCATGAGACATGCTGGTAATAAATATTTCAGCACTTCATGCTAAAAAAAAATAATACTGTACATTTGACTCCTTCCTAGAATGAAGTACAGATGTTAGAATGCAAGTTCGAGGCAAAGATACAGTCCATCACTTTCCAATACTGAGAAGTCAGGCATCTAACCTCACAAGACAACTATTCTGTTGTGAAAACATTTTGTGTGTCAACGCAACAGCACCAATCCAAACCCAGAACAATGGGCTTAAAGAATTAGAAACTTTATATTCCTTTTTGGGGGGTTGGTTTGGTTGGTTGGTTGGTTGGTTGTTGTTGGGATTTTGTTGTTTGTCTGTTTCTTTCTTTGTTTGTTTTAGGATGTTTGTTTGTGTTTGGGGGTTTGTAGTTGTGGGGGGTTGTTTGTTTTTTTGAGGTTTCATGGTTAATCAGGTAATCTAGTGGATTACATAATTTATGATTTTTTACTCCTTTATTCTATGGGGCTATTGTTGCTAAGATGGATGTAATATATGGCAAAACAGGATAGTTTTAAAAGAAATTAACCAATCCTTTCTAAGGTTAAGAAAATATATTTTTAATATTATGAGAATTCTTTATATGTCATCCTAATGTGATTTGAATCCCCCTGCTTTACAAGGAATTAGTGTATCAAAAAAAGATTACATTTCTCTTTCTCATTTATTACTAACCTAAGGAAGTATATAATAATTCAATTTAATTTATATTTCCCCAAAGAAGTGCTATTTAGTGGATAATAAATGCAGAGCTTCTGTGTTAATAACACCTAGCTGGAGACAGTAGAATACATATGGCATGTAGTGGTTACAATTAAGTAGGAAGACCTGAGACAGAGGCATTTACATCAGCAGCTTTGTACTGCTTAGGAAAATAATGGACCCTGAGGCAAAGCTGAGGGACTTATTTATCTGCTATGATTAAAACTATTGATAATTCCCAAAGTGGTAGGTTCAGCCGCTGTTCCAAATTATATTGCTTAAGATATTAATGAGAAAACAGAAACTGTCTGTACTATTTAGTTAATACCAGAGGCCATATTTTGTTTGCCATTTTTACTTTAGATTATTCTACGTTCAAATTGAGATTAGTCTACATTATTATTGTGGATGTTTTATGAGACGTTCTTTGGCTTAACCCTTATACAAAGTGAACATAATAGCATTAATGCCGTGCCAGGTCTTTTGTGATACCTGAAGAATATCTTTATTAATTATTTTCACTTATTTCTTTTTGCCAATATTTGGATACTAATCCAAGTTAGAACAAAATTTGTAGTTTAGATTAAAATCACTTCCATATATTATATATTTTTTGTTTCTAGAAATAGTGAAATGTTGCGTGCGGTAGAGAAATGCTACCCACAGAGTAGTAGAACTGTCTTCCCTGTAATCATTACTCTGAAATGATGCTTGACACTGATCTCCATTCAAAACTGTCTTTGTTAACATTGAGAGTTATCCTATCAAGTGGGATTAACAATGAAATATTCCATCTAAGCTGCAACACATTAGAAGAGCAGGGATCACTGGCTCAGTCAGTCACATGAAGATGCAGTCAGAAGTCAAGCAGAGTTGAAGCTCTGATTATAAACCAAAGTATGAAATGAGTTGTGGTGTTAGACAGTAAGAAAGACCCATGAGAGTAACTCTACAGAACGGGTGCTTGGTCATGAGATAGTAGAAAGTATAGGACTCAAAAAATCACTTCTGATAAGCAATAACTAATTAATTAAAAAAAAAAAAAAACAGGCCTAACTATTTAATAGATTAAAGTCATTATTACTTTGTCCCTCCCGAAGCATAAGGAGGCTTCATACCCTATAACTACCACATTGAAACCTTTGACCCACCAACTTTTCCATGTTACTTGTTCTAATTTTATATCCAAAAAGACTTTTGACAGATGTCCCTTGTTTTTGTCCTGTCTGGGAAGCCCCTTTTTATGACTGGTAAGAAAAGAGATTAAAGACTGAAAAAAAAAAAAAAAAAAAAAAAAAAAAAAAAAAAAAAAAAAAAAAAAAAAAGAAGGAAAAGAAGGAAAAGAATTTCATACTACTAGTTTAGGAACATCTGAAACCACGAAAAATAATTTAAAATAATTCATATTTAATATAAAATTACTTTTTGCACAAGGATTCTCATATTTAATACAGATCATGTGGACTCGCAGACTGAAATCATCCACTGGGTGTCACTTCCCAGTGTTCATAGTAGAGGAGAAGCACTCAAATATGTGAACTGTAAAGGCTGTCCCACAAATCCCATTACAACTCTGGGGTGTTAGAGTTACAGTAGCTTAAAATGAGGGCTTAGCATATTTTCATATGTTTTATTACACTCATAAACATGACTTCATGCATTTACTCTGAAAGCCATGAATAAAACTATAAAATAGTAACATTTTAGGAATAGTACACAGTGGAAGAAAAACAAAATCTAACTGGTCTGATGGCAAGTTTTAGAACAAAACCAAAATACCTCAGTATATTCTTTTCTGAACTGGGGCTTGCTATTCAGATCATCAGAATTAAATGATAAGAAGGTAAAAATGGTAGGAGCATAATAGGCTTGAAAATAAAAGGAGACTTTTTGGAGTGAGACAGATGAGATAAGAGCTGGTCGATTTCTACCATATTTAAAGCACTCAACAGGCAGTTTCTGGACTACTTGACAGGCCTAGATAGCCAGCTTTTCCTCCTACTCCTAAACTCAACAACTTCCTTCAGAGCCAGCAATCTGAGGGAAGAAACTGAAACATGAAAACCCACTCACCAGATTAAGCATGGTTATGTATTTCCTATAGAAAATTCCAATCATGATGAGAATGAGTTTTCAGACAGAAGCTCTTGGCTTTCACTAAAATAAACATTACAGAAATTTCAACTTTTCCACAGACAACAGATGTTTTTCATTCCATATGAGACTATATATACAATAGTAGGTATAGTACACTGAAAAGTACATACTATACTATATACTATGAATATAAATAATTATATAAAAATATTTGCATGACTGGTGCAGAATGTATGCTTCATACAGACACACAATTTTACTATTGCTCTTTATCACCAAAGAACAGAGAATGACCTTTGACTATTTTCAGAGGGAAAATTTTGAATTTGCAGAATTGGCAGAAAAAAATTGATTAAATATTTTACCAATGAAATCCAAGTGTGCTATTTATTTCTCAAAACACTATGTATTATATTACAAACAGGGCAGACAGACAACTAATGAAATATAATATCTCTTTACAGAATTCATAGATTTATGATAATATAATAATAATTAAAATTCCATACATATGTTGAAAGTATATGTTATGATTATTCTGTTTTATATCCTTATAGAATATCCCTTCCTTTAATTCCTTTTTCTGCAATAATAGAACTCACAATAGACAAAATGCTTTTAATTCTGACTTGATTGCATGGTAGACCACCTGTTTTAATTTCTCTGGCCACTGCCAGGTATTTTGATGAGATGGCTGTAGACAGCAGCAGTGGTTTGCATTTGGGTTTCGTTTTAAGACAGAAATACTAACATGTTTAAGCTACACAACTTATTCTTTATATTTGACAGATCAGTGGCAGTCCCATTAAAATAAGATATATGCTTTTACATTAGCCTGACAAGGGATTACACTAAATAAAATGTTTTTGACTGGCATGAGTTTCCTATTACTCAATTTGTCCTCTGCTGCCAGGATAGGGATATAAAAAACTACATAACATGAAAAGTCCTTGTCCTTGGGCTCCTTGACATTACTTGGAGGCCAAGAGTCCTGAAATTCATATGTATTCTTTATTTAGGTTTTGCTAGTATGTTGTTTTCTAATCACAATTCTAACATATAAATGCATATATTTCTCAGAAGTACATACCATCCCAGTTGATAGTTCACTACAGTTTTATATTGATATTTTTGCACATGTGCAGAGCTGCTCTTTCAGCAGCAGATATAATCTAAAAGCAGATTTTACTCAACACAATATGCTATCATTTTTCTGTTGTATCTTTTTCTCCCCCGAGTCAGAAAGTAAAGGCTGATAAACGCAGGGTCTTCCATCATAATTTTAGTCTAAAAAGAGTGATATTGAACAAGACCACCAGTGAAACTGCTCAATTATCAGCTCTGCTCTCAGACGGACAGTTCATAGTCTGGTTTCTAATGTGATCAACATTACATCATTTAACACTTCGGTGATCTTCAAATAGATTAGTTTTTGTCAATCAAACTAAAGAAGGAACCTCAATCAACACAGAAAGAATTATATGGGTCATCAAATAGCTTTTGTTTTTAAACCAGAGGGAAAGGTTCAGTCCTGCTCAAGAAAGCATACAATATGTGTCCTGATTGGAAATCACTCTTGCCACTTCATTGCCCACTCAGTGGTAAGGAGACAGAGTTCCTCATCAGGAAGACCCAAAAGCTAAAAAAGACCCAGCCATCCCACAGAATCTTTCAGTCCACAGCTACGAAATGTCGCTCCTTTATCCCACTGAAGAGAAAAATCATATTGTTCAGATAGGGACAAAGTAATAATTCACAATTAAACCTAGACTTTGCACATCTTATTCCTGCATTTGAATCAGCAGCTCAAGCAGTCCTTCAGTTTCCATGGTGTCAGAGGTTTCTGCCTCACCAAATCAAAAGTGTGAAATAATTATGCTTTACATCTAACAACTCAAGTGGGTTCACACAGGCTACTGACTTGCAGACACTGAATGCCTAACTCCTTTGATCAAACTATACAAGCTCATTAAGCAATATTTTCTCTATAATTTGTTGTATGCAAACATTGAACAAAAGGCTAAATATTGTGCCAGAGAAGAACTGAATACTGCACAGCAGGGTTTGATGATAGCAGCCAATTGCCTCCCCTGCAGTTGGAAGACAGTTTGGATAACTATTCCAAAGATTAATGAGCAATCAGTTCTAAATTAAACCAAGACCTATGTTTAAATCTTTCTCACTCACACCCTTTACAAGTCCAAATTTGACTTACACTCACAGAGATAAAATGCAGTATTTGGCTTTGTGTGTTGTAGAACATTATTAGCAGAGTGAAAAATTGCTTCTTTAGCATTTTCTTCACATTTTTCAGCTTTTATTTTCCTGAACAATTGGAAAGTAAATGGACCGTGATGAGGTTTGCTGCTGCTGCACAAGGCTATAAGCAGAAGTTTCCTGTCACTCATTTCTAGAAACTACACAATCCCATATTGGAACTGGAACAGAAGTATTAGATCTGTGAGGCTCATGACTTCTGACACACCATTTTCATACTGAGCTCAGTTTTTAACGACTGACGAGGCATTTGTGTAGTGTGAAACAAATAAGATAGTGAACAATGTGAAGGAGAGTCTTTGGAGGGCTTTGAAGCAGCTCAGGAAATATCACCTTGTTTGTGTCTGTGCAGTCTCTGTAACTCTGAACCTTTTCCTCTCTATCAGTTCACCTTCTAAGCGTAGCACTGATACAGTGAACAATATTTATTAGGTTATGTATTAGATGCACACGCATACAAGCATGTAACAGTAGTTACACATTGTAAGAACCAAGGTAGTTTTTAGAATAGTCTAAGTGAAGGTGTGTTAGGATAAGAACATAGCCACTTTTGCATAGATGGTAGAACTAACAGAAGTCAGTTTCTTACACATTTCTCTTCAAATTTCCTAGCTAAACTATTTTTGCCCTTCCTCTTCCTTTAATTCCAGCCTCAAAAGTAGGAATGAAGCAGGAATTCAAAGACACCTCAGAGACTGTCAAAGAGATCAGACATGCAAAAGCTACTCTCTAAGAAAACTTTCAGAACACATTAATTTGATGGGTAATTTCCTTCTTGTGTGAATTTGCCTCATTTTTCCACTCATGGCTTATTATTCATGCATGAATGCAGGAATCAAACATTCATACCATCAAATTGAGTTTTTCACCTGTTACTCGTTTTGGGTAAAGAGCAAAAACACAGAAGATAATTTTGCAGATTTAAATCTCCTAAGGTTCTAAACTCATTGGGATTAATAAAGATACAATGAATCAGAGTAAACAGGATTAAGAATGTAATAGGGTTTGGCAAATTCATTTAAAAAGTTACCACAGTCATACTGGTTATTTTGGTGTTAGATAGTAGAGGGGGTTAAATTAGTATATCTAAAGAAACTTCCAACAAAAGGCTTTCTATTTGATGAAAAAAAAAAAGAAAGGGGGAAAAAAAAAACCCCTGCAAAAATTTACAACATATTACAACTGTATTACAATACAGCTATCGCAGGTCAGCCAGGTGATGGTGGTTAGATGAAATATGATATCTATTGCGGAGTTCAGCTGTTATCTGAAAATACACTCGAGCTTTGTGAAATAGATAAGAGGGAACACTTCTGAGTTGGCAGAAAATCTGTGAACTCATTTAAATTACTTAGTATTGACAATGTGCTAATCATTATACAAAATACAGGAACCTTCAAAAGTCTTGCATTTCTCCTATCTGGAAAAATAATTTATGACAAGCTTTTGATAATTTCTATATCATCATCTAAAAGGTATTTCCAATGATTTTTTAAGCACACATACATTTATAACATACCTATATTTTGTTTAAAACTACAATTATTATTAAAGCCAATCTAAAGAGATGAAATCTCAGTCAAATTAATCACAATCTTGTTGTTATAGGTATTGCAAGTTAAATAACCCACCTAGAATGTCCATCATTACTAGAAACATCATACTAAGATCCTGAGATACTCAATTGAGTCACATTGCTCACCCAAACTGGGTAATGGACCTCTGAGTGGGAATACTGTGTCAGTGTTCATCCTATCAGCATTCTGGGGATACAGCAACTTTATGTCTATGTTCAATTTCCTGTCAGGAGTTATCGGTTAGGCATTGAGTTTTCCAAAAATAGTCCCAGTTCTTCTAGACCCAAGATATAACACCTAGTGAGTTTCTCTACCAAATTCGCCAACTTTTAGATGTGTATAAATATATATATATATTTGAAGAAAAAAAACCAAGATGAGATAAGATCTGCATGCAGTCATCACCCAAGATAAGCCAAAAGACTGTATCTGGTATCTTGATACTTTGATTTTGTAGGTATCAGAATCCTGCACATCTAGTTTCATGTAGGGTTTTCTGTACATGTCTGGTTTCACCACATAATTGCTAAACAAGGAGTAAAAAACCTCCCAGTATTACATAGTTTTTGAGTGTTTTCTTGGAAAACACCACATGCTGGAAAGACCACTACAAATTTTCCTGAAGGTATTTTCATATAGCTCACCACATGAAACATTTATTATTGGAAGCTTAAGTTTTTCTGTCAAAAGTTAATGTAAGCAATTTATTTATTCATTACTACTTATATAAACAAGAAATAAGAGTCATAAATAGGGAGACAGACAAAAGTAAGTTCTTGTTTTTAAAAGCCTCATGTTCACATTATTTTATCACCATTGTGTTAGAGGAATTACTGCTTTATATTCAAATAAATGAAAAGGAATGGAAAATGAAAAAAAAGAGGATTGTCTGTGACAAAGATTCAGACTATAATAAGCAACAATGTTGTACAATGGTTATTAATTTCCTTCATAACCAAGTATATCCTTTTCTCACACACAGATTATAGTTCATATTTTGATTTTCATTACACGAAATGGTACTGAAAATCAAAATTGATGCCTATTTACTCTGGGTGATTGGTTATTCAAGCATGTCAAGAATAAACTATTTTACAAGATTGGTCCCAGCATTACAGTGAGTTTTCAGAAATGTAGTTTGTTTCTCTCATATACCAAGACTGAAAGCTCAAGACATTTATTCACATACTACTCTAACTACCTTGCTGTCCTACTGTAGTTTCCACTAGAACAGCAAGTGCTGTGTTTCTCTAATTGGCACTTCCTTGCCAGACCTCTGTCCCATTCATCATCTCTGTCTACAAATGGTCAGCTCTGAAGGGCAGATGAGCCACAAGTCTGCAGAGAAGTCACAGATGAGACACACAAGGATTAAAAAAAAAAAAAATAAAAAAGAACCAGGGACACTGCTAAAGGAAAGGACAAAGAAAGACTGAGCAAACAAGTGAGCTAAGAAGAGATTAGGAAAAGAACGTGTCAGAACAGATTAATTTGAGGAGATGAAGCATAAGGCATAATATTAAGAATTTTTATGGCATAGCTAGAGAGACAAGTCAACAAGAAAAAAAAAAAAAGAGTGAAAACAGAGGTGAATAAAATAAGCAAAGCCTTTCAAAGTATATCAGAATAGCCCCAGAATAAAACTAAAAGAAACTTGTCAAAAAAAGAAAGGATGAAGTAAGTGGTAAGCATAAAGAGGGAAGGACTTGGTAATAAAATACTAAATGAGGAATTTATGTAGGAATGTAAATTACTGGTTAAATGCATTGGTTGAAGTACACTTTATTCTGACAGACTAGAACATCACCTTCAAAATGTAATTGCAATGTCACTTGCAGTAAAGACCAAATAAATTATATGTCACTTTACCCAGAGGAGGCAAAGTTCAATTTGCCTACACTGCTGCGAAGCTTTCTCAGACCCTACATTTACTTTCATTTGTAAAGTAAGACCATCCAGCTAATGCTGAATCATATTTTAATGAATCTACTTAATATCCACAGGCTTAATTAGTTATATTTTTGCATACAGCTCTCCTGAATGTTTATGGTCCATGAACTTAGTCTTTTTCTAACATTTATGGTCTGATTGTTGAAAATTAGTTTATTTGCCTGGAAATTAAATGCTTTGTGAACATTGGCTGAAATTTAGCCTTCAGTTCTCATGGGAGCTTATAAGGAATTTGAAAAAATATAGTTAACACAAAGGTTAATCAAAGGTTAATAGTTCTTATGATTGAGCAGAGTGGATAGAAAGTAGGGACAGTTTAGTAGTGTTTTCAGATGTTAATTCATTTCAGCTGGAAATCTCTTAGGGTTGTAAAGTGACTCTCTTACCTCTGTTTTTCAGATTAAAATAGTCTAGTGACATACTAGGGCATAAGTGTCTAATCAATTTGACATCAGTTAGAGAAAAAGTACAAAAAAGCTATATTTAGCAAATCAAAAGTGATCTATACAAAAAGTATTATACAGATTAATCTTCTAAATAGATGCTGAAAATGAGTAATCAGCCCTGAAAAAGCTGGCGAATTTCTTACCTTGAAACAGTTGTTATCCTAGTAATTGTAGATATGCTGATATTTTACACAAGATTATAAAAGTCAGAACATGTAGAAAATAAAATAAATGAAGAAACAAAATTAAATCAGGCAATGTATGTCAATTATCTGTGTTACTGACACATGGAATACATTCAATATTCTTTGATATAAAATGTTAAAAACATGTAAAATTAAGTGTTTATTTGAAAAATTTTTAAGAAAACCAGATTAAATTAAGTCACAAATCACAGTATTGTCAAAATTGACAAAAGCAGGAAGAGGGTTAGAAACTGCTCAGTCTTTAAAGGACACACTGAACCCAGGTATAGCTTCTTGTTTGACTGAAGAGATGTGACTCTTTCTGCTTCTACTTTACAAAAGGATATGCTAGAAACATTTCTGGGAGGTGCTGTCAATTTACTCCATATAAACAATTAAAAATTAATGGAAAGAGAAACAGAAAGCTGCATATTTATCTCCTGGGTAGATGCTCTAATCATCAGGCAATAGCAATATTTTCACTCTTGGGTCCTATAAGTATTTGAATAACTTCCCACATTAAGCAGAATGTCTGCAGCAAGATGTATTGAAAAAAATCCAAGTCTAAAATCATTAGACTCTATCATTTAGGAACCTGTCCTGAAAAGTGAAAAAAAAAAAAAGCTCCTAGGACACTGCATGGATCTTGCTCTCTCTTCCTTGTTGAAAATTTAGCCCCTGAAATTTTGAGTAAAAGGAAGGTCATAGCATCCTTACTAGTTTAAGATAATTGCAAATAGTTCAAGAAAAGTGGAAACACAAATTTCGAGCATCATAATAATTGAAACAAACATCAGCTACAGAGAAAGCAATCTGAAAAAATACAAAGGAAAGGGAAAAATCTTACATTCATGTCTTCAGTTATCTTGCAGCAGACATTGTATTAGTGATGGAAAAAAGTGAATTAGAAGGTATTTGGCTAGCTATACCATTTTCAGGTACTGTAGCAATAAAGTATAGAATAATAGAATATCTTGACTAGTTTTATCATGAAGGAATAGAGCTTGATTAAGATCAGGCCTCTGACACGAATGCACCCTCGCAATCGATATCATCGGGTGTCCTCTGGGGCCTCTCCAATGTGCACTAATACTGGATAAATAGTTACCCATCAGAAAGCTGGCCAAAGACCACAAAGGAGAGGAAACAGATATACTTTGCATCTCACTTTCTCCCTAAACTGCAGTGATCTCCAGTGAAGTAAAGGGGAAATAAAAACAAACAACATTGCTCTTGTCAAGGAAGAAATGGGGGGGAGGGTGTGTGTTTGGATTGTTTTTCTTTGTTTCTTATTTCCCTTATCGATAAGAGATTTCTTTTTTTTTTTAATTGGATTCTTCTGATTTACTTCCTTTCTCTCAGAAACATTACAAGAAAAGACTGAGTAGCTAAAGCTAAGTTTATCTTACCAATTACTGAATAGGGAACCTTAGAAACATATAGTCTGAAACTGGCCTAATACAAAACCTGTATATTCGTTACAAATACCCAGTGTTGTCTCTGAAATATACATTTACTATTAGTATTTTATATCAGCTGCTAGGATGCTATTCTGTCTTTCTTATACAAAACAGAGAATGTAGGCATCTAAATGATTTCTATATCAGACCAAAATGGGCAAACTCAGAATATCAGCAAAAAAACTGGCATCAATTTTAAGATGTCCTGGCTAAGGTTTAGAGTAGATTTGAAGAACACCTCCAGAAAAGCTGGCTTAAAGCTGACAAAAAGATTAGGCCAACAATAGTCACTATTATTTGAATTTGTTGATTTTTATTCCTTTCTCTCTTCTCTCCATATCAGTCAAGCAATACCCTACATTTCATGAATGAAAGCAAAAGCAGGAGGAAAAAATGTTATTTTAAAAAGGGGATTACATTGCTTGGATGACACCATGGATTATGCCCGCTATAATCAGATGGGAAAGTCATGGTACTGGTAACTTTGATACCACATAATCACAACTATTGAACAATGCTGACTTTTAAAATTATTTTAAGGGACTTTTTTTCCCTGATGGACTTTCTTCAAATCTTACAATGACAATAACCAAGAAAGTTGTTCTACACATGGTACACAATTTGGACTTTTAAAACTTTTTGCTGTTTTTTCGCTACTAACACAGGAATTAAGATTTTGTCTTTCTGTTCTACTGCACAGAAAAATTTGAAAAGTTATAAGATTAGAAGAAAAGGGTACATTTGCACTTTAATCACTTGTCTGGATTTGCTGCACATAAATCAGACAGTCAAACCCCATCAGCATACCAGAAATTATACTTATAGACTTTCACTGACAGTAGTTATGTTTTATGTCACAGAAATTTATGGAACCTGGTTTTAGCAGTCTATTTTTTTCCTTCTCTTTTTAAAATTCAGAGTTAGAATAAAGGGAAGAAGAAAAAAAGGAGCTTTAACTTTGTTATTTGTCGGAAAAAAAAAAATTATAAACACAGACAATTATAAAAAGCTCCTTAAATGAAAAAAATACTGTAAAATATTACTAGAGAAAAACAACCAAAACCAAGAAAATAAAGTTATGCACTGAAAATGCCAAATACGCTTATTTGACTGTAGGCTTTCACTGGATTTACTCAGTCCAAGACGGGACTGCTTCATGTCTACATGCCTGGACACCCACCAATCCTCAATAAAGCCTTCCTGACAAGACTCCTTCACAGAACTGGCTAGCTTTCAGAAAATATGTGTTTTCCTAAAGTTCTGTTGTGTAATTCTATGAATCCTGTACAATTTGTGATCACTCCCAGAGTACTGTAAATAAATGTTGGTAAGAGACTTAGCTGGTCATCTTCTCATACAAATGCTGTAATTACTGCTTGTTTCTCAGGGAGAGGAGGTGGGGATGGTCCTTAGGACTGGAAGTGGCCCTTCTTTATTCTAGTATAAGCTAGTTAAATACTGGAATACACAGTGTTGAACTGTTTTCTCGTTTAAAATCATATCATCTTACTGCATCTTTAGAATCAGTACATGTATGTTTCTCATTTCTTAATGCTTAAATTGAGCTTTTGTGGAATATTGAACTTTTACACCAAAATTTTTGTGTATGATGAATATCATGTGATTGCAAAAAGCCTTCTCAGTGCAATGATCTTTTTATATCATTACATTGATTAGAATTATTAATAGAAGAAAAGTAAAAAAAAAATGTGTTCCAAAACAGGACAAACAAAGAAAAAAAAATCCTATTATAAATTATCTGCATTATCTTTGGAAAGCTTGTAAGTGTCTACCACTATAACCCAATTTTTCTGACTAGTTTCTCATAAAAGGAATACTGAGAGGCATTCTTGATAGCAGGAGCTTAGCCTCATCTAACATACACTAATTTTTAGATTTAAACAGTACTATTTTAGTCACTTATTTGATCTCCCATACAAAAGCAGTAGAAATTCACCAATCACTTTTTTTCATATTTGTATAAAATTCCTCGCTGTCTTTAAGTTAAATTAATTCCAAAAACATTTCAAAAGGAGTGGTTGTTATTGCTGGTTGGTAAATTGTGTCTGTGGCTAAGTAACTTTATTTTCAAAAGTGTCATTCAATTTTCCTTATAATTCTCTTCTTCTTAAAGATATTTAAAAATAAAACAACTAATGACAAAAATAAAGGAATTATTATTATCAAGACTGATACATTTGATATAAAACTACTGTAAATATGGTGAATTCCATAACAACTGAAATTTTTGAGTGTTCTTTACATAGTTATTTTAATTATATTATTTATCAGAATCTAACATACATATCTAAATCATCTATATCTATTTATATCTATCTATATCTATCTATCTATATCTATATCTATCTATCTATATCTATATCTATCTATCTATATCTATATCTATCTATCTATATCTATATCTATCTCTATATAGCTATAGCTATATCTATATATCTTCATCAGCTTATTTTTCTTCATAAAAAAGCCCCTCCATGTTTTTTGTTTTTTATGGGAAAAAAAAAATCACATTATTCCATAAAATTTAAAAAGCCATTAAGCCAGAGCAGTGAGTACAAATAACACCTGTCTGAACAGATATGGCAGTGTACATTTTTCCCCCAGCACACTGTAACTACTGTGCCTGGCAGATAGCTTCTAAGATAGATCGCATCTCCCGTTGAGAAAAAGGTATCTGCTTTTTTCACAAGCACATTCTTTAAGCACCTCCACCATTTCCACAATCTGCTGGAGTCTGTAGCTAGGTAGGGATTAAAATCTGCCTGGCAGTCACTCATATTAATTCCTCTGAGGAGTGGAGAAGTCAAATGGTGCACCACTGCCAAGGCTTGAGTGGCACTGCTTTCGTGCAGCCAGCTTCCCCAGGGATTGACTGCTACTACAGCAGCAGAGAATCTCTCTGCTAATCTCCTCTAACTGTTGTTGACCTATCTCTGTCTTCCATTCCCAAGTATACAATAAATCAAGCACATTTTACATGAAAAATGAAGTAATTACTCAGTGAATCCAATGGCTAATTGTGCACGGAAGCCTCTGGGAGATGTGGGACAAATCCATGTCAGTTTTCGAAAGGCAGAGAAAAAGTAAAGTAAGTTAATAACTCCTCAGATACAGACAGAGTGAAAGGGATTGAAATGCACCATTTCTTCAAAGAAACCAATACTCTGCTTAAGGGAAATGGGAAATTCTAGCTATATAGTTTAACTTCACAGAAACAGCAGGAGTGATTTAGAGGAAATGTTGTACCAAAAGCAACCAGTTTCTGGAGAAAAATGTCATGGGACTGCGGCTTCCTATGTCAGATATCATTATTACACATTATTTAAAGTAACCTTCTCTTTTTTTTTTATATTCTCCTTTCTTTCCACCTACTCTGCAACTGTGTACTTCTGAGTCCCATAATTCCTCATTCAATTTAATTCAGTTCTTTTGCTCCTGCTCCCCAGCTTCTCTCTTGATTGCTCCTTATCCAGGGAAACCTTCCCCAAACTCCTATTTCAAATGCAGCACTCTGGCTGCTTGAATGCCATGTACCTGAGCTTTCCGGCTTTCTTAGCTGCACTGAGGAGGGAGAGGAGAAAAGGGACTGGGACGGGGACAAAGCAGGTGAAAGATAAATTCCCTTGCTCCCATTTGAGTTCCTAGCCAGTCTTTGCTCAAAGCAGATCACAGCAGGTGTCATTAGTTTCACCCTTGCAGCTCTGACCTGAATGAAGCATTTTTTATGTATTTAAGCAGAGCATCTTATCATCTGGACAGCAATAGGAACAGTAAGAGATGAAAACATGCTTAGTGTCTTTTTTTAGAGGTAACAATAGTGAACTTCTGGTAAGTATCTACTGAACATATGTGCTTTTTCAACTTGGCTAAATTTGCTTGGATTGTCACAGGATAGCAAAAGAAACACTCATGACACAAATGCCACTCTGCCAAGTTTCAAGGTCACTTACAATTTAGCTTTAAAAAGCAACATATTTTTCTGCAGCCTAGCTGCTGTAAACAGCTGAACCATTTTGGCGAACTTTTTTCAAGTCGTGGTCCTGACACAACTAGCCAGAATGGAAAATGTCAGCCTAAATAGTTACAGAACCTGCCAAGACTAAAGTGTTTAATGTGAGATGTTATTTCCTAGATGCTCCCACAGTAGTTACCTTCATGTTGTACAGCTACAGGGTTTTGCTGGGGTCTTGCTCACAGTTCAAGACACCATCAGCAGGATACAGCTGATCAGCTGACAAGTTCTATTTAGTATGGGGGAAAAAGAGAAAAAAAAAAAAAGTCCAAAATCAAAAATATTCAAGTTAGTTCTTTAAAAATACATCATTAAAAAAATTGCAGCAACTCTTGGAAATTAAATTTGGATGTCTGTGCTTCTCTTCTCTTTATGGTAAGACTTCTCAGTGGGGGCTACAAGTCTAGTTACATTATGGGAGATAATACCATGAGAGAGAAAAAGGGGAACTGAAATCTCTTACCTACAATTTCTTTAGCTAGAAGAAATAAAGCACATTTAGACTCAAAAGGTTTGTATTAAAGATTTTAATTTAGCAGCAGAAGTTTTATATTTGTTAAAAGTAGAGGAGACAGGAGACATTTGCCAAAGAGTTAAAATGCTTTAATCCAGAGAAATATTTAAAAACAAAGAGCAAAAAGCTCTTGGGCATTGGGAGATCTGAGGTAATTGGATTTGATCAGATAAAGAGGAAGGCAATTATTTATATACCAACAAAAAAATCCACAGAGAAAAAATAATCTTCCTTTCATGATATCTTAGAAACAATCAGACATCAAACATTACTTTCATGCAGCCATGTTTTATTGTCTCCTTAGGCTCAATCAACATACACAGATAGGCTGGAGATACTCAAAAATTAAAACTTCAGTCGTGCTATTTATGTTTCCTTAAGGTCTCTTCAGAAAGTTTAACTTTTTTAGTACAAATACTTCCTTGTATTATGTAAAGCAAAAACAATTTCCTTTCCTTCTCCAGCAAAAGACACGTCCCTTGTTGGCACATGTCACAGGTTGACACATAATGGATGTTGCAGGTACTATTAAAATTGTTGCAGAAAAGATGTTAAACTCGGAAAATTTGCATCAATCAGTACTACAAGGTGAACAGACACATGGACACATTCAGTGGACCTTATACCATATATGTGTGTGATAAAAAAAGGTAAGAGGAAGGATGAATCTTTTCCTAACAGCTACTTTCTCAACATAGCTCAAATTCAGTTCATTTGGCCTTTCAAACCAAAATTTCTGGCATCATCTCAAAACACCTGAATGTCACTGTCGGCACCCCAAACTTGAGGTGACAGGAAAGACAGGAGTAACCTACTCTGATGCATTCATATGCCTCATGGGTGAGAGGAAAAATTATGTTTTACTCTGCTATTAATTGGTTAGACAGAGAAAGGACAGTCAAAAGAAGAAGGTAAATGAGTTTTCTCTGAGCTTTGTGCTGACATGGCTTGCACTTCATTTAGCCTGACTACATATATACCAGCCAGAAACACACAAACAATACAGGAAGTCAATGTGGCAATATATTAAATGACTGTGTACGTGTGTGTGGGGGGAAATGCTTGTCTTTCCAAATTGTGCTGAAAAACTTTAATGCTGTACAAAACGCTGTACAAAACAGCCCTTCTTTATCCCCAAATACTTCAATTTAAAATTTTTGAAAATTAGTATTTCTTCTTAGTTATACTGTAGACAGGCATCTACAAAATTATGCATATTTACAAGATCAAAGCCCAGCAAAGTTGTATTATATTTGCGGAGAAAATGCACAATTTGGAATAAGACAAAGATATTAAGAAATTTATCAGTTTTCAGAAAAGTGTATGTGTTCTAAACTATATCAAGTGTCATTTAAGTATGATTCTTTACATTACTTTCTTGTTAAATTTATGAATATTTTCAGTCTTTTCTCAATAATAACTCCTAAAAAAGAATGTTCCATGTTTTGTGTAGTAAAATGGTATCATTTCAGTGTTGTTTTCTTGCGCTGTAATCCAAAAGAGCTTATACTGGGTGAAAAGTATCAAACATGTTTACTGAAATATTTGAAATATAATCACTGTTTCTTTTGCACCATTTGTATAATCATTGGGGAACCTGATTTTCAGAAAAGGTTTTTGTTTTCTTCCCTCTCACCTTCAGTATTTCCACACTGTGTTTCTAAAGGAAACACTGACTATCTTTTTAATGTCACATTTGTTTCCTAAATACTTATTACTATACCAATAGTCTTTTATAAGCTGTGCAAAGGGCAGCCTTAAATCACTAGAGGTAAAAACATACTGCTACATATTGAATCAAATATTAAACCTCTGAACCTCTTGCAACTCAGTTTTTGGGTTATCCTTGTTACAATGCTTTGCAGTGATAAGATAGTGAGTTTGATGATAAAGTGCTGAATCTGACACACTGTAGATAAATAAGAATTACTGATAGAAAGCTGCTCTATTTTTGCTGCACTGTATGGGAAGGTGGGTTCATTTCCATCTCCCTGTCAGGTACCTGAAAACAACAGGCCTTATGCCTTCTTAATCTCAATGGGTTACCTTCATAAGCTCTTTAAAAGTTATATATGGAAGCTCAAGTAAGCCGATTAGCAACGGTTGTTTGCAATCGGACATCAGCAAAGTACATAATAATACTGCAACAGGACCCAGAATACACAATGAGGATGGTACCAGTTGGAAGGTATAGCGATGTTATTTAAGACACAGAAGGATCTCAAAAAACTCAGAAAGCAGCCATGTACATTTTAAATGCCATCTCTTCCACCCTGAAACAGCCGTTCAAAACTTCCTGACTTTGAAGAGGGCACCTTTGCTGACACTACTCAACCTAAAAAAGCTTCACTGCATATAACTTTCTAAATAGGTATTTACTCTTCATCAAATGTTGACTTTCTGAAGTTCTACAGCAATAAGTGATAGCACTTAGTTATGTCTATTAGGTATATTTTATTGAAAGACTATTTGAATGCCTAACACTAACCAAGGTACATTTTCTATTTTTACTGGATTAATGCAGCATATAAAAACTCATACTAACATTTTTTACTGGAACATGCCCTCACTAATATTTGTACTGTGAAAATACTTCAATTGTTATAGCATAGAATCATCACAGAACCATGGAAAGGTTTGGGTTGGAGGGGACCTTTAAGGTCATCTAGTTCCAGTCCCCCCTGCCTTGGGTACGGACACCCTCCACTAGACCAGGCTGCTCAGTGTTCTATCCAACCTGGTCTTGAACATTTCCAGGAATGGAGCATCCACAGCTTTTCTGTGCAACCTGTTTCAGTGTCTCACCACCTTCACAGTAAACAATTTCTTTCGTATAGCGAATCTAAGTCTAATCTTTTTTTAGTTAAAAGACATTGCCCTTTGTCCTATCACCATATGGCCTTGTCAAAAGTCCTTCTCTTGTAGGCCCCTGTTAGGTACTAAGGTCTTCCTGGAGTGTTCTATTCTTCAGGCTAAACTACCCCAACTCTCTCAACCTGTCTCCACAGGAAATGTGTTTTAGCCCTCTGATCTTCTTTTTGGCCATCCTCTGGACTCACTCCAAGAAATCAAGGTATTTCTTATGCTGGGGGCCCCAGAACTGGTTGCAGCACTTTTAATGGGGTCTCACAAGAGTGGATTAGAGGGGCAGAATCACTTCCCTCGACATTGGCCCCACTTCTTTTGATTTAATATGGCTGGCTTCTGGGCTGCAAGCTCATACTGACAGGTGGTGTCAAGCTTTCTATCCTCCAACATCCCCAAGTCATTCTTCTCAGGACTGCTCTCAATCCCTTTCTGTCCAGCCTGTATTTGTACTTGGGCTTACCTGGACTCATACGTGGTACATTGTATTCGCCATTGTTGAAAGAGGCAGTTAAGCAAATGTTGAACAAAATATGATGCCTAATAACATTCTGAAAAGATTTTAGCCTGCCTTTCAAAATCTGAAATTGTATCTGTCACGTTTGTCCATTTGTCAGTCCTGAAAACCAGTGAAAACTGAGAGCACAGAAAAAAGAGTTGATTAAAGTAAAAAATAAGGCAGAGTAGCATATATGTTAGCTAAAGTTCTGTGTGATTCTCCTCTGAGATCAGACAACCTTTTGATTTAATTTTTCCTGACAGTTCAGTGTAATATAATAACAGACAGAATGTCCTTGGTTATCACTTTTGCTTCCTCTCACTGTTGTCCTTGTCTACTGCAGATGCTCAGCCTGAACCAAACCACTTTTTAGACAAAGCAAATAAGCCAGAAATTGTGTACCCACAATTTGAGGTGAAAGTAGTACGAAGGGCCCATCTGCGATTTTTGTTGCAATTCTAAATTTTGATTACCTTCCCTTTCTTCATTATATAGCATTGTGGAGAGGGAACTAAGACATATGGTGCCTGCCAATAGTTCGATGAGCATCCATGCCAGCTTCTAGGGCTAGATTTCCCTACTATGTACATCAGAAACACTCAAGGGTACGTTCAGAAATGCCCATAGCCCAAGTTCCTTAAAATCTTAAATGTGTTAGCATGTTTCTGTAGTTGTGCTGCCCAAGGACAACTGCAGCCAAGCACAGAAGAGCTCAGGCTGCAGAGTAACTTCTAAGTGTTACGGAGGCGCTTTCAGACTTTGCCACAGAGGTGTTATAGGAAACAATGTGGTCAGAAATAGTGGATGTCCACTATGAAGTAAAGTTGGTGACATAATGCCCTCCCTTCACCCTGTAACATTCATGGCCAGAGACACTGGCATAATCACTCAGAGTTATAAAGATATCTAACCTTAGCAGGGAGTGATGAGCCTTAATCTTGAGGGAGTAGATGATGGGAGGTTTATGAAAGAAAGAAAATGCTAGCACTCAGATCCTAAAAGATATTTCAATGAGATATAGAGTAACAGATATTTGGGGTGGATTACATCAACATATACAACATATTTGTACAATTTCAACTACTTCCAATGCTAGAACAGCAAACACTGGTTACTCTTCCTTAACATTTTCATATACACCTGGATACCAAATACTTTTTAAAATTATTTCTCTCTTGAATCCTAATTTCATAAGGAAAAATTGAGCTAGATTTTTGGCTGCAGATTTGGACATTATAATCATAATAGAATTGGTTATATTTAACCCACACAAGTTATTCCATATGCAATACTAAATATTTCCCAGAAATATTATAAAAGAATAAAATTTATAAGCATATTTTGAATGCCATATGTCTGAGGCTATTACCCTATCCTTAAAACAGTGATATCTTTTTATTTCAACTTGCAAGAAAGATACTACAAAAATTTACTTTTTAAATAATAATGATTCTTATCTTTTCACTTGTAAATCTCTATAGTTTTGTTAGCACAGTCATTTTTACCCTGGAAAAACAAGATAATGATGAGTGACATTTTCTCATAATAAAGATGGGAAAAAATACTTCATTTGGCATGACCTAAAATTTAGTCAGCCTGGTTTTTTTTCAGTCTTTGAATGTTCATATTAGAGAGACAGATGGCAATGCAATACAGGAAAAAAGGTAGATGAACCATTTTGATTAAGCAGCAAGTGGCTACAATCTTTATAAGAATATTCAATTATTCTTTTGCAGTTACTGTTCCACAACCTACTAAAAATATTTCTAGGCCTCCAAGCATATTCTAATTTCTCAAACTGGGAATTGAACTTCTCCCTGGAAAGTCTGAGTATCCTACTCTTCATGGTTCACATGCCTCATTACTTGCCATTTCTTCATTGTAATGATTGCAGAGATTTTTTAAGGGACAACAGAGGTAATCTAGCTTTGAAGAGAGATAGGGATGGATGGATGGAAAATACTTGCTCCTCTCTTTGTGCACTTAAGGTGTATAAGAAATGCTTTGAGAATGAGAAATTGATTGTCTGCAGTTTTAGCCACCAATAGAAATCTCACAAGAATATACACTGAAGATGTTTTAAAGTAGGATGGTAGCCAAATCCCTGTGAGACTGATGATTTTTAAACTGATTCCTCACTGTTTTCATCCCATTAACAAATGCTTCTACCAGTTAGGTAGCCATACTGAAAAGTTCACAGTCAATGTAGTGGTAAGCCAAAGAATGCATAAAACTAGCTCTGTACATTGTACTGAAAATAATTTTATTTCATTTTATTAAAAGCAGTGATAACTACTACAGAAGATTGTGCAGCTAAGACTTGCTTAAGCTCTGATTGCAAATGTGTTACTGTAACAGTGAAAGGTAAATGCAAGTTGGAAATTATTCAGAGTCCTTTTAAATCTATGACTGCCATTTGCATATCTGAAGAACAGTCTAATTATATTGTTTCCTACCCAATTCTGTACACTCATATTAAATCTTGAAAGAGTGGATACATACAAAAAGAATCTCTATGAAAGGTAATGGATGATCGCCTACTGGAGAGGTAAATCCCTGCTTTAGCGCTTAGTGCAAAAAAGATAGCTTTGCATTGCTTACAAGTATTGTCCTGTGCCTTTCTGGTCCCATCTGGCTTTCAGCACTGTGAGATAATCACCCATCCATATATTCAACAGGACCAGTTTTCTTTCACTCCAACAACAGCAACTGAATTAGTCTTTTGTCTTTTAAATTATTATAAAAACAGTTCATTAACTACAGAAACACTAAACAGACCAGTACAGCCAAAGCCTGACCTGTTATCACTGTCAATAAAGTATTTCAGGTTAAGTATCCAACTGCTACCCTTTGGATGGAGAATCACTGTGATGTTATCTTTAATTTATCCCACCCTTTGCATTTATCTAAAATGTGATAAACAATGGAAACAAAAAGGATTGAAGTTGCTAAAATGATGTTCTTGAAAAGTGCTTAGACTGAACCTTATTAGGAACTTGTTCCCAGACATCCTGAAAGCTTTTCTTCTAATTTTTATTTTCAGAGGCAAAACATAAACATGGTTGCTTTGTGTTATAAAATTAAGCGAGTCTACTTGATAGGAGTCTAGAAATAAAATAGATTTTTAAAAATCACAAACAAACATGCTCAATCACACCCAGTTCAGTAGATCAGTTTTCTGGTAACTCTTTTTGGGAGCAAAAGTGAGTAAGACTGAGATAACACATTTTTAACATGTGATTTCATTGAATGAGCCAGTTTACATCAATTTACCATGAATCATTTACAATGAACCATTTACATCAATCTGGATGTAAAAGAGGCACAAAGAGGTGCATAAACATTTTACTCATACATTTTTTTTTTCTCCTATGGTCAAGTGTTTGAAAAGAAAGATATATTTACTATATATATTTATATAGGCACTCACACAGTGAATTGGCAATAGTATTTGAGGTTTCTGATGTTTCTTGAATACAAATGAAGGAAAGTAAAGGCTTTTATTTTCTTCATGAATACTGTACCTATACATTAAAAAGCTTTCAATCAGTGAATTAGAACATTCCAAAAGATAAACTCTAGAGATATATATATATATGTATATATATACATGCCATGTGTGAGACAGTGTAATGTAGAGTAACCATATATGTAATACAGTATGTTGAGTAAGTCAGCTTAAAAACTGTCGAGCACATTAGATATGCAGGGCATAGAGGGATGTTTTTATCCTCTTGTTGGATCAGACCCATACTAATGCTTTATATTAGCCATCTCTATTATACATAAAAAGTCCCTAAACCTTCCTAAATTAAGCAAGAATCACTTCAGGCTCAAAAAAAAAAAAGATTGCGTACTTGAATACAGTGAGGAGAATGCTTTGTTTGTAAAATGCTTTGAAGATAAGTGCTAAGCAGAGCTTTTTATCTACATAAGCAGTAAAATAGAGTGCAGGCCTGTACATAGTTGTATCAGAGAAAATTTTGAGTGATTTTGAGGAAAAGTGTATGTTTAATGTAACCTATAGAACTTAATCTAATTCCTGGTATTTGATCACATGGGATTCTATATCTGAATGTCTCCATGAAAATCAAGAGAATAATTGTGTCTTCATGAGACTGCATGTGTTAGGTTTGGTTTTTTTGTTGTTTTTCTTTCTTTTTTTTTATTTTTATTAAAAAGTTTCTTGATGTATTTTATATGATCAGAATATTACATGAACAGAGGATCATATATTTTCTTGGTTATAATTAAGTAAACAGATAGTTAATTCAGATTTTGGACACCCCTGAATTTATCATTAAGATTTTGATTTTCATTCTATTTACACAAAGATATGAAAACATTTCTTTTATGTAAATATCTAGGTAGAAGACTAATGTTTGCTAAACTAACCACATCAGGGGGGGCTCTTCAGTTTTCCCATTA
This sequence comes from Polioptila caerulea, assembly GCA_013397295.1. Lineage (NCBI taxonomy): Eukaryota > Metazoa > Chordata > Aves > Passeriformes > Certhiidae > Polioptila > Polioptila caerulea. The sequence continues at coordinate 666,049 of VYXF01000778.1, read as the reverse complement.
AATCCAAAGAAAATCTCTTTGAGCTCTTGGCAGATTAGATCCTTCACACAAAAAACTTGCAGTCAGCTTCAGTGTGTCTTCAGTTGTCATATTTTATCCTCTCAAATTTAATTGTGATGAAGTCTAGCCCTGCTGTATCCCTTAGTAAACATTGTTGGGTGAAAATAACCGGTTTTATGTGTTTTCCTTTCAGTTCTGTCTTCCAGTTAGCTGTAGGCAGTGTTGTGGAACAGCAGCAGCCAGAGCACTGTTGCAGAGATGGCAGCACACACGGACTCTGGGGTGCTTCTATGCATGTACCAAGGCAATCTGTTTTCAGGGTTATTGAAATGCACTAAAAATTGAAAGCAGCTTTTTTGTAAGGAGTGACAAAAGATATAGTTATTAAAACACAGCATAATTTTTCTTTCTGTTGTGGTTTCATAAGAGATACTCAGAACCTTTTTTTTCCTGTCCTTTCCCACAGTGCCTTCTCTCCCCATGACTTACATAGGCCAGCTGTTTCAAATCATGGTTTGTTTTTTTTTTTTACTAAACCATGCCTATAATAAAAATTTTCAAATAAAAAATGGACCAGGTATGTCAAAAGCCTGCAACTAAATTCAGGTTGCCCGTTAGGAAGCCTTCATGCTCCGTTAGCTGCTAGAAGGTATACGTGATGACTGAGAAAGCAACCTCTGACCCACTGGCTTTTTCATGCTCTAACTAGTAAGTAGGAAACAACAGGGGTTGAGAGGAGCTCTATGAAACAGTGCTCGTCAGAGCGAGACAAATTGGAAAATGGGCTCTTCTGTATTCTGTAATGACAAGAATATTTAATAGGCTGTGTAGGGGGTACATTAAAAAAAGATGTTAGCTAGCCTGAAAGTACACTCCTGGGGTGAAGTCCTAGTCCCTCTTGAAGTCAATTGCAAAAAGTTCCATCAGATTGAATGGGGCCATAATTTCACTCCTGGAGTATACCCAAGTGAAAATGTCTATTTAATTCTACAATAGATAGGACCTCTAATGCATACTTTTTGATTCTATATGAAACACTAAAAATATCTGTTTAGGTGAAATGGCATATGTCATTAGAGCTCCTGAGGCTTGAAATAAACCAAACCAATTTAATTTTGACTTTCTACTTCACCTCTCTCCAAATGAGAGTCTGCCTTCAGATGCAATGTGGTGAATTATGTCAGTTGCACTTTTTTATCCCACAATTCAACAGGGTGTAGAGGGCCATAAAGTGGATTATTGAAAATTGGCTTGCAAGAGTGCAAAATAAAATTTATCTAAGTCAGCTTTTCCTCACTCTTGGCTCGTAACTCCAACACTAGTAATTTTGCTCCCACTGACATTTATAAGAATTGTGATCACAGAAAGTCTGAAAGGGTAAAGAAATTATCTAAAAGGTGGGGCATAAAGCTAGGATCTGTGTTTAAGTCCTTTCTCTTCCAGTAATGGTTTGGCAAAGTCACTCTGGACTCAATTTTTTAAGGTGTAGGGCTTCCAAGAAATACAGATGGGCACAAGAATAGATTTTCAAAAAGTATTTAGGGTATCTAATTTTTTAAAACTTCTATGCTGACTTTACAGAATGAGGGAAAAGGTAGAGATATCTGAGAGAAATAGCCATAACAGAACTTTAACACCTTACACATGCCACACACATTTTGTGAAATATTTCTGTACAAATAATCAATTAATATCTTAACAGTCAGAAAAAGTGAAAGACAATACCAAACAGGTTCATAACTATGATGTTTTTCCTTAGAGTGAGCAGTATCTTATTAATCAATATCAATTAATTAGTTTCTACACATGTATATGTATATGTAATATACACAGATATGTTGGATGGTGAAATAAAAAAGGTATGAATAAAGGCAGTAAACTTAGCCTGAAAATTATTTTATTTCCACACGCAACATTAATTACTATTTGGATTAGACTGATGTACCACTTATCACTCGGAAGCAGTGTACAGGGAAAGGAGGAATGGAAGAAATCTTAGTGTAATTATTATTCTTTCTAAGTGACTCAGTATGCTTTACATGTCTGTTTTCTTTAATCTACTAGTGTAAAATTCCTTTTTCACAAACTGCTGAAGAGTTCATTTCATTAATCCTTTAGGAAGAGTTTCTGTCAGATGCTTTAACTAATGGCTCTTAGCCCCTGGATGAGTTTGAAAGGAAAATATTACTTGGATCAATAATTAAACACTTGAGTTTTGGGGTTACTTTTTAAAAAGGAATTACATATTATTATTCTTGTCAACCTTGCTTGGCATTGACTAGTGACTTAGAAATACTGTTATAAGGCAAATCTTTTATTTGCCACTGGCCATTTCCTTAAGCTTAAATGTCCTAAACATTCTGCTTTGGAGAACATACCTTCAAAGTGCTCTTTAATCATCACTATATTAATGGCTGTCAGTAAGCAGCCTTTTCCATGAATGTTTAACATTAGAATGCCTGTTTTTCTCTGAAGTTTGCATTAACAGTAGGTAAGTAAACAATTGCAGTCCAGACAACCAGTATGAATCTATGAATAAAAGCCATTAAGAAAACATTGAAACAGCTTAATTTTTTCTTTTCTTTGTATGAAAAAAGCTCACATATTAATTCTGGTCTGCAAATGAGTCCATCAATTATAAATCCTGAACACTGTTTAAAATTTACTACTTTAAGACAGATTTGCATGTTCTTACTCATACTGTGTAGCACTTCACCGTGAAGCAGTCTCATTACTTCTTTTAGTAGGTCTATTTATTAGGTAATTTTTAAATATTAGTCAAGATTTAACTATTAAGTATGTATTTATATAGTCTTAATTAGGTATTTTAAGTAAAGAACATCTACACTAGCATTTTACTTTTGTTATGAAGTACAGTTTTTAAGGGAATCTCTTGAATTTCCCATTTACTGCTCTTTGGCTCACAGCACAGAGAATTACTAGAGCACACAAAAAGTTTTTCTTGGATTAAATTAAGACACCAGTAATGGGTACTCAGTCCACATGATCAAACCAGAGCTACTCTCAAGTGCACACATACACAACCCAAAACATGTTCAGTAAGGACACAGAGTCCTCAATACCACCTCTTTCACTTTATGCATCTGATTCTACAGGACCACTTCATTTATTACCACAGACATATTTCCAATGCACTGTAGCCAGTAACAGGCATTTAATCTAAAAAATGAAGATAAAACCAGTCCAGAATAAAATGTACACAATATGAACACTGTACCCTTCGAGAATTTATTTGCATTGACACTTTTTATAAGTTGAAACATAAAAAAATGAACCTAAGTTCTTCATATGCTTAAGGGAGATAGGGTGATTGAGTAGTGGCAAGTCAATGATATAAGGAAAACACAGCTGATAATTTTCTGTGGCTATGTTACTCGTTTCTCTTTGACACCTAGGTGGCTAATATTACATCTTAAGAGTAATGGTGCAAAATAATGTAGAGAAACTGCTAAAGCAAGACTTCAGGCCAGACAGCTCTGAGGTGCTCTGGCATAGTATGTTCCAAGCTGCCATCAGGAGCCATAAAACCATAAGCCTCTCCCAATTATCATTTCATGTCTTATAAACACTTTCTCTCTCATTATAATTTTAAGAGATTGTTATTCTATTTCTATCTACCGATCTCTCAATGCCCAGCCACTGAGCTGCTCACTGTTAAGTTTTAATCACTCACTTAATGTTTATCTCAATCAACAGTTGATTCAGCTGCTGGCCTATCTAATGGGGTGGAAAGCTTGTGTGGTGAAGAAGGGTGAGAAGAAAGGGAAAAGATGAAAAAGTCAGGGAAAATTAAGTCTGATTTGCTTCTCAGCAAAAGAAGCAGTGCTTTTAAAATGTTCCTGTCCTTACTTAATATATTGTTCCTATTCCCATCATTCATTCTTACTGTTTATTTATGCCACAGTACACTGTAAAAATAAACAAACTGCTATATTTTTAGTCTGGCTTATTTTAATGTCTTCAGGATTTTCTTATCTTTGAATGTTTATTTGATTGAGGTTTTTTGGTTTTTTTTCACCACCTGTTGTGACAAAACTACAAGAGAGAGGTAAGTCACTGCTGGAGGAAGTTGAATACAAATTCTACTTCACAGCTATGTTCTTTGCAGGAATATGGATAGAGAGATAATGTTTGAGGAACAAGAGTCTCTGTCACAAAGAAAATCTTTCTTGTTACACAATATTAGCTAAAATAAGGAACTCAGCTTATCTCTGCCATTGAAGTAAATCTGAGTTTTATATAATTAGTCAATTCTCAGTGGCACTTCATATATGTAATACAAGCATTATTTATACACTGCTCTTAAGAAAAGTAAGTATTCACTTAAGGGGATTATAAAACCATATGGGGTTTGAGACAGCAGGGAAGGGATAAATGAAAAATAATTGGGATTTCAGAAATAAAGGGAAATTTACACTGTTAATATTGTTAGACACACTTTTTTCCCTAAAAATCTCATTACTACAAATACAGCAAGCAGCTGCTTTGACCTTGCTTTTATAGATGTGTAAGTGTAGTTTATATTTAGTATTAGATAGATATTTAGATAATATATTTTGAGGAAAGACACAATTTCAGCAAATCAGTAACACATCAACCAGCATTTTCTTCCCGATGAAAGGAGAAAGAATTATCAATTCTTTGTTTATAAATAGAGGGGGAAAAAAGTGCATTAACAAAGATCAATAAAGCAATTCATACTTCCAACACAGTCATGGTGACACTTTTATTTTAGACAGCTATCATAACATTTATTGCAGTTATGACTATTATTCATGTCTGGTTCCCAGATGCAGCCAAGGACAGGAAATAGGCCATGGCTTAATATTTGTCTCAAGTCTGCACCCTAATTCACCAACTGAACATTTTAATTCCAGACTATATATGTAATGTCTTGATATTGACTCAACTTCCCAGGCTACAGGCAGCAGCAGTCAGAAATCTGTTTGCAGCTACCTCAGCTTGTAAGTGCTGCTTCACAGCTGAGTACGTATCCTAAGTATATGAGTGTTCCTGCTTTGCCTCATGTATTGGAGATGGCAGCTAAAAGTATGAATTCCCAGCTGAGCCTTCCTATGTAAGGCATGCACCCACCTAGGTGTGATGCAGGCTCAGGTGGGAACCAGCACTATTATCTGATCATAAACACTATATTAGTGCTGCTTTCACTCCAGGTTGGAAAGAATCACGTTGACTCTTGGAGGACACTTGGTCTGGTTCCTGTGTAGTGAAAGCAAGAAAACCAGAAAACTTTCACAATGGTGGTGGTAGTTTCAGTTGCTACTTTCCAGTGAAAGGATCACCACCATATCTTGTCCATTGCACCATGCAATAACTGTCATTTGGATACAGAAGATAGAACAGTAGTCCTACCCAAACAAAGGTAAAGATTCTTAAATCTTAAATCTAAAAAAAAATTCTTAAATCTCTCCAATGAGAACATTTACCAGTGCAAAACTTTAATCATACAACTTAATTTAGGTTCTTAAAGAAGGCAGACTGTATCACTTGTCATCCTCAAATCTAATTACAGCTTCTGAGGTTGGTTCTGAGATGTGAGCAGTGTAAGAGATGATATAAAATGGTAAGAAATATGCACATTCATCAGTTCTTTATTTTGAAGCAATTGGTTGAATATTTTCATGATGTTCAAACTGCTGAGCAAGCTGATCAGTTCAGTGCCAGAACCACTCTTACTGTAAGGAAGACAATTATTTTGCAATTCTAAAAGGTCAGGTAATTTAAATTAAATACAACTAATTTTCAGGACATGACACACAGCAAATAAAATGTACCATTGATCAACATGCAGAATCACAGAATCTCAGAATGGTTGGGTTTGAAAAAGACATCTGGAGATCCTAGTTTGGATTGGATAATTCGTAGAATCTCCCTGCTAAAGCAGGCTAACCTACATCAAGTTGCAGAGGGTTCTGTCCAAGAGGGTTGTGAAAATCTCCAGGGAAGGAGACTTCACAATGTCACAGGGCAGGCTATTCCAGTGCTCTGTCACTCTCACATTAAAGATTTTCCCAATATTTTAATAGAGCTTCTTGTGTTTAAGTTTGTGCTCACTGGCCCTTGTCTTGTTGCTGGAACTGAGAAGTCTAGCCCCATCCCCTTAAAATATTTGTATGTATTGATGAGATAATCATCAATATATACAAATCTTGTCTTGTCCAGCCTAAACAGTCCCAGCTCTCTCGATCTTACCTTATTGGAGAGATGCTCCAGTCCCCTAACTCCTTAGCCCTCCTCTGGACTTGCTCTAGTAGTTCCTTGTCTTTCTTGAACTGGGGAGCCCAGAACTTGACACAGTACTCCAGATGTGGCCTCACCAGGGCTTAACAGAGGGACAGGACCACCTCCCCTGTTGTGCTGGCCAGACTCTTCCTAACACATCCCAGGACACCACTGGCCTTCCTTTCAAAGATGATTGAGAGTGGTTTAGCAATAACATCTGCCTTCTCCCTCAGCACTCGTGGGTGCATCTCATCAGGGCCCATGGATATGTGAGTGTCAAGTTTACCGATGTGATCTCTAATCCAGTCCTCCTCCATCATAAGAAAGTCTGTCTTTCTCCAGACTTTCTCTCTTGCCTCCAGGATCCAGGATTCCTGAAGGCTGGTCTTATCAGTAAAGACCAAAGCAAAGAAGGCATTCAGTTAGTCTGCCTACCAATCAACTTTTCCAACTACCAGGGAGTTGTTTTTTATTTGACTAAATCAATAGGACTATCACATAAATCCAGCCTTTACATGCTTTTCTGAAACGAAAGAAAATCTAAAGTAGGTATACATCAGTCTGCTTAGTGCCTTTTCTTGTCATATTTTCAACTGTAATGCAAAATAAAGTATCAAGCTACCTAGATGACTGCCAGAAGCCCACTCCTCAACAAATGACCACAGCTTTTATTACAAGTGAGAAGCAAAAAATGGACTGCTCTTAAGATGCTGGTCCTTCTGCATCAAATCATAGCGCTCCTGGAGACAGAATGCACTATGCCACTTGCTGCAACACTTTTTTTGCACACAATTACTCTTTTGCTAGATATATACACGTAAGGATAAAACCTATAACAGATTGAAACAGTTATTTTAATTAGAATAAATGAGTGGTTTAGCCTGCATATCTTTGATCATTGTCATGTTAACAAACTGAATAACAATGAACTCTTCGAACAGCAGGCTCTGCTGGGATTTCTGTAGCACATAATGTCCAACTACAGCTAAAACCCGCTAAGCTAATGCTTTTGTTTCCTTATGAAGTTTCATCACAAAGGTAAATGTTATCCAGTATGTTACACATTAAGCACCATCAATGACTATTAAGTCTTTTATAGAGAATTGTCACTGTCAAAGGCTAATCTTCTTTCCTTTTTATCATTATTTTTCTGCCTGACAAAAGGCACTGATAGGGTTTATACAGATACAAGAAATGTCTGCTCACACTCATTAGACTTATCCTACTTGTCTAGGTAAGAGACAAAGGTGTACTTATATAAAGCTTTCCAGCCCAACGACACGACACGTGAGTAGAAATGCAGATATCCTACTCCTCATGATTTTCATTAATTTAGCCCACTTTTATGTGCTTACTTCTCTATCTACCTTGAAAGAGACAGAATAGAAAAAGAAAGAGGCAGTTACATAAACTCACATTCATTTTAATGCTCCACTACTGCTAGCACTTTATTGTGTCTTGAAGATTCTCATATTTTCATAGCAGACATTTCAGTTCACAAGAAGAACTGTTTGTTCTTTCAGTCCCCAAGCACAGCTCATCTCTGCATGTTCTATTTGATTTAGAAAAGCCAAAAACATGTGACAGCAGGACTTCTTATCAAATAAAGCCACTAGTTTAAAGCAGCTTTAATAGCTTAAAAAAAACTGAAAAAAGGAAATCCTATCATCCTTCAAAACCCCTATAAGTTTTGCAAAGTGCTGGAAAAAAGAATGGCTTGCAGAGAGCAGGTGCTAGGCATGTAACAGAGTTCACAAAATAACAGAATATAATAAAACTTTCTAGCAAANAATAAAATTATTTAAAAAAAAGAAATCATTATACAGAATGGTTAAAACATGCCACAATTTGACCTCGCAAGCAGAGTCAACCAGAACTGTATATTTGCAGAGCACCATCCTTGACACTGTTTCAACACCAGCATCAGCATCAGCATCTCTTTACCACTCCCACAAGCTCACTGGTTTTGAGCACTGCACTGCCTCAAAACATAGCCAGGCATTGGCAGCACCCAGCACTACAAGTGCTGAGCACCTTGCTTTCAGTATCATTAAACACAGTGAGACCTATGTCCTTAAATGCTCCAAAGCTGACAGAGGAATCTGTGGTCAAACAACTCCACTCCCTGAGAACACAGCTCAGTATCTTTCTGGAAACATAAAAGGAAGGAGAATGGATTTCTTTTCTGCCTGTACTTCTCTATCTGCTAGTGCTGACCTACTGACTCAGCGCCTGTCGTGGTCCTGCAGAGAGGGTTTGTAAACCCAACACAATTTCTGTACATTTTACCAGTATTTTACTGAGTAAGTAGTTTTTTTATTAGTGAGGTTTACAGATGACACAAAGATTAATGTAGTAATAAATACTAAGGACACAATACTTTTACAGAATAATGTGGATCATTGATATCAAAGGTCATATTGAATAAGTTGTATTTTAATAGAGCAAGTAAAAGCTAATATTCCTGTGATTTAACACTCAACATTGTACTTAAAGATTAGGTGCCTAGGAAAGCAGTGGCTTAGAAAAAGGATTGTGAAGGCCCTGAGGGTATTCACAGTATTCACTGTACCTATCCAGGTCCCTGGGGACCTCCCTGTGCTGTGCCTAGGAACCCATGTTGATCCCCTGGGGCCATCACACTCTGCTCGATCAGCTCCAGAGCAGGAGTGGTCTCTAGCTCCCCACCATCCTGCTCTGCCCTGTCATAGCCTGGCCTCAGCCTGTTCCCATCCCTATGGATGTGCTCCCTGGCTGCCCTGCCCCTGGCTGGGGCAATAGGATGAATGCTGCCAGACTCTGCCCTGATGGACCCCATGTGGAGCTCCAACTGCTCCATGCCCAGGGAGCTATTTGGTACCCCAACAAGTTTTTGGGAAACTACGCAAATAATCACTCTCAGTGCCATAAGCAGATAAAATATTTTAAACTTTACAGACTTGGAACTGGTTGAAATGATAAAAACTCAACCAGGCAGGCAAGCTTCAGTAAATAGCAAGAAAACACAGGAACAAAGTCAGTGCTCATCTATGTAAATACTGAGTGTGTGACTTGGCCATTGTTTGTGAGCGCTTGGACATCCAGAATGAGAGGTCAGATAGCTAAAAGTTTCAGCCCTCCAGTCTGAAAATCAGGATCAATTGGCTTGAACCTGAATGTAGACAAATTCAACTTTTGAAAGACTTTATTTTTCAACCTGTGTGGGTGAGTAGTCTCTGGATGACAGCATCACACTAAGGACTTGCACCATATCCCATAAGTGTTGACATCATAACTCACCATTACCCCTTGAAGATTCTTGTCTTTTGGAAGAGTATCTTCCAGTCCAGAGGAAGGAAAACATTTATATATTCACCCAAACTAACAATGAAATCCCTGGATTTCCACTGGATCACTGGAATGTTTTGACCTTCCTCAGACACATCAAGTGCTTGCTCATATGATCAGCAATTTATGTCCACGGCCTGAAAAAATGTGGGCCTGAAAGATACTCACATAAAGCAATAAGTTCTATGAAACAATGAAGGGGGTTAGTTTGAACATATTTTTTCTTTTTGTATAAATAATGATGTGCAGATCTTTTGATCTGTTTTAACTTCGTCATGCATATCTGTGTTTAACTCTGCTGGTGTTTTGCTTATGCAGTTTTTCTCCGATGGGGTGAGACATAGCCTCATGTTTCTGTCCTTTAAAAGGAGGAAAATTATTTTTCTTTTCTTCCTGGATTTAAATAACCTATGATCATTAATATAATGACTTGGGAATATAACTAAACACAAAAACTAGGAAGCTGCTGAATTCAAAGATTCAACTGGTGCAAGTTCTTCACCTTCCTATACCTGAAGAAATATGAAAACTTGAAAATAGAGGAAAAAATGAATAACGAGTTTGCACAAGATATAAACCTCACTTCATTAAGCATATTATGGAAACTGAAAATCAGAATCACATTGGCATTGTGATTGAATAATATATTGCCATTGCTATATTTTGCTAAGCATAAATTACATTCATATTGTGTTTTCAGCATATTTTATATCACTCCGCTAAATCAGAAATCCTGTGAAACATCAATTGTCTGCAAATAAGTAAATTTGATATAAACATTAGCCATTCACACATACAGTATCTAAAAGACCTTGATCAAAGAGAACAGAACTCTTATGTTTTATAAGTAATAAATGTAAGTCTCTTCAGGAACCACCTGCAGCTCTCAATACTGAGGCCAAGTCAATTCTTATGCAGGTGTAAATCAAAGTGACTTTAGTTATGAGTGAAATTACATTAATTACATCGGCTGCATATCTGACATATGAAGTCCGCAAGACACAACACTAAGCATATACTTCAATGATTTACAGAATTAGATGAAAATGGAATTTATTTGTTGTTGAAGTGCCTTCTCACTGTCAGACATGAAAGAAAAAACATCACCACACTAAAAGTATGCTTAGCTGACTTCAGACTGATAGACAAAGGTTCCTGTAGAGACTGAGCTGAAATTAAATATCTGAATGGCAAATCACATAAGCAGGAGGATACAGTAGAAGGTCAATGCCACAGGTGCTTGGCAATGGTTATTCAGGAGTTTGGTTTGTTTGGGATTCTTTTTCTGGTAACTGAAAGTAGAATAGAAGTTCTTTTTCTAAAAAAGGTTTGTCTTTTCAAAAAAAAAAAAAAAAAAAGGTTACCTCTTTCTGCTAGTTTACTTTTTTTCATGAAAATAGCAGCCCTTCAAAAGGTGGAACTGATTGCAGCAAAGGACAACTTTATCATAGTTTCTTTAAATGTATGTTACCCTGGAAAGGCAGCAGTCTAGTTAAACTATGTTCATGATACTTATCTTTCTCTGCAGCAGTGAAGAGGTGTTCTGTGAGCTTAGAATAGAAATTTCACTGACAGTGTGAAAGCCTATGAAAATCTGACAGGGCATATTCTCCCTTACAGGGATCCACAACTCTGAGAGAAACACCTTTCTCTCTCCTAGAACTAAACATAATCAAACTGAATAAATGTAAAAATGAGCACAAAAACTGATGGTTAAGCTCCTCTTGCTCAGAGCCGGAGAAGACAAGATTGGTGACAAAATTCTTAATTTCCCCTAAGATTATTAAAAAACATCTGTTAGAGTATCAAAGCACATTTGATATGCTGTGCCAATTTTTCCAACTTAGACATTTCAGCAAAAAATTAAATTTGACCTGAAACATGTATCAATCTGTCACTTTCATTCTCCCAAATTTAATGCAACTTATGCTGTTGGAACCCTTGAGGTTAGTCCTACATGTGATACCACTGAGACACAACTAAAAGTTTATGTGCACTTACATTTCTGAGAGTTATGAA
>VYXF01000778.1:632846-654396 GCA_013397295.1 Polioptila caerulea | reverse complement strand
AAAAAAAAAAGAAAGAGGAAAGGATAAGCTCAGAAAATCGGTACTATTGTTTCTCTAAAAGAGTAATTAACACATATTCCCAAAGGAACTAAGGAAAGAAGGAAAGAAACTGAAGATTCCCTTTGGGCAGGACAGTAACAGTAGTAGGCATTAAATATGCAAGCAGCCATTAGGCATGATTAAAGATTAATTCTGTGTTATAGACAAGACTTGAGGTCATTACAGGCCATGACTCTCATCTTTATTAGTTGGCTTACTGTTTTTATTTAATTAGCTTGACTTAATGAATCTTTGGTTATAGATGTCTGGCAACCTAGATTATCGCGCACCATTTATTAAGTTAAAGGCTCAGCTAAATAACTTACTCTTAGCAGGTAGCTTCCACAGTTTCATCAGTAAGATTCTGGGCATAAAACAGAGGGGGTTCTACATAAGTGCATGATGTTACTACTTGGTTTACCAAAGTCAGCATTAGAGGTTCTCCTAGAACTGGTAAAATGTGTGAGCTTATAATTTGGTGATAGTACTTCAGTGCTGCCTATTACATTAGTTGCATTGTTAAAATTCTCTCAAAGTCAAAAATCATAGTTCTCAAGAGGTACCATGTATTGTACTGGCCATGTCAGGGTATTTCAAATTTTTGTGTTCTCCTCACTGTTTTTTAAGATGAATTATTCATTTAAACATGGAAGTACTGAGTATGTAAAAATTAATTTAAATCACTTTTATTTTTTAATCTAAAAAATGAAATTTTTCCATAATAGAGGTTGCCTTCAATAGAGAAGGCCTTCAAGTGCCTTCCAAATAGACAACATTTTCTTTTGCACTTGTTTTTATTAAATCTTTACATTTTGCATTAAAGGCCAATCTTTTCTTCCCTTTAAAAACAAAATGACTACTTTTTCCTAGACTTTGCCTTGCAGTCAATTAAATCACATGGATGACTGAATCTCATTGCAGTGTGTTTTTTTCCTCCTGTTTCAATTAGAAGGGTATTTAATCAAACAAATAATAATTAAAAAGAGCATCTGTAAGAATGAAAGAACTGAGGAAAAAAAAGGCTTGCAATGCAAGGTATGGGAACAGTAGATTCTCTTTCATCTTCTTCTCAGATCCTCTGAATTCCATACCACGACGAAAAGAAAATTACCCTTCCTTAAAAGTCTTGGGAAAAATAATCAGAACTTCACAAAAAACATAAGCAAAGGAGAGATCCCTTTCTCAATGCACAGAAAACAACTTTCACAAGGTAAACACTAATAAAGCCGTGACATCAAGTTTCCTGTGAAATGAGTGCTTTTAAGACACATCAAATCCTAGAGAAGAGAACTAAGGTCATTGTGGCCCAGAATAAAATGAAGACAACTCAGGATTAAATCAGACTTCATGAAATTCACAGAATTTGCATTAGTATAATTTGCAGCACATCTGGTACACAAATTGGCCAGATATGCTGGTAAACTACTAGGTAGCCTGGTGCATAATTGGGAGTTTGGAATCTTTAAGGACAATAGGATTCCAGGCTAATTTACTAGTTATGTTCAGGATTTGCTGAAGGATGAAGCTAAGGAACATGAAAAACAGGGAGAAGAAGCTAGTATAAAGGTAACTATTTTTTTTTTTTTTTTAATAGGACAAATTGTACTTAAGAAACATTTTTGTTACTTTCAAGCCTAGAAATTTTCTGTCAAAGATGCTTTTCTTAGCACTTTGGAGAACACAAATATTTTGCTTATGAAAAGAAAAATGTCTTTACAATTAAATATTTGGAGATGGCTCAAAAGAACAAAAGGCCCTAGAAAAAAAAAGGTGAGAATGCATATCTTGGTCTTAGGCCTGCTATGAAATTGGAAGACTGTATTCAGCAACTTCTGGCGTAGATTTGTTTCGGTATTGGAATAGCCACAATAAGACAGATATTCTTCGCCATTGGTGCTTGTAATCATGTTATTAAAAAAACTTTTACCCAGAAGTAAAGTTAATGATTTAATGGACTCTTTATTCACTGAGCCCCAAATGCAGCCAAGTCAGCTGCAAGTTCTTAACTGTGCATGAAGGATGAAGATATTTTCTTGTTGTGAAGACAGTGTCCCTTCAGCACATGCTGATGGATGGGTAACAGGCAGATAATCTCCTAATTGTTTACCTTGATAGTGACCAGAAAGCTTACAGCAGAATAAGTATGAAAATTAAAATTCAGAGGACACTGAATTCAATGGCAGCTATTAGCAATGCAATTAGAGTGGTTGATTAGAAATATGTATGAATGTGTTTGAGACTCTGAGTTTGTGCCAGACTCTGAAAAAAAAAGGCCTTTACCAGTCTGAACTATAAAGCTGCCAATACAGTATGTTCTGGAAATATGTGAAATGCAAACAAGTCTTTCTGATGTATCAGATAGAAGAACAATTTAAGGATGATGAATTCTACCTGCTGAACAATGTGACTTTGGGGACTGACTTTGGCAAAACTACTTAGAATAAGAAAAGAGTTCAAACAAGCTAATTTTCATGCAATGGCAAATACCTATGACATCTACAAGTAAGTGAATTTTGGGCCATTTCTTTCTTCCTAAAGTTTTCACAAGATGAGTCTTAGCCATAGTACTTTCTCTTTTCCATGTAGAAGGAAGCAAATATGACTTAAAGCTCAGAGAGTGGTTCTTTAGTTATTAGGTATTTAAACTGAAGACCAGATCAAGGCAAATCAAAACTGAACCTCCTGTACTGTTCTCCTGCCTGGGGTCATACTAATAAATTCTATATATCTACCATCCACATAATTTCTTCTATCACCTATTTCCCTTCATCAGTAATGTCCTTGGCTTCATTCTCATCTCTTTTTCCCATCTCAATTTTGGAAATAAGGACTGTGCATCGCTACAGGGAACCTGCATTTATTTTGGTATTAATAGATCTTTACTATAAACACATGGTGCACTGAGCAAAAGAGAGAACTGATTCTTTGGAATGTGACCAAGAGTTATTTAGTTCAATATCCTGTCTCTGACAGAGGAAGATATAAGAAACCTGCAACAGGCATTTGTAGAGTTATTTAATCTAAAAGAGAGTATACTTTAACCTTTAACTGAAATACTTATTTCAAAAAAAGGTCTTATAATTTGTTAAGAGAAGTTAAATATATTGCCAATGTCAATATTTCTTTTTTTATAAATCTCCTTAATATTTAACTTAAATCATGTCCTGCCTTAATGAGCTCCATAAACCATTTACATGTACATAGAAAAAACCCAACTTTAAACTTAAAAGCTTTTCTTGATTTCATAACATTTAATTTAAATTTACTGTCCTTATTTCCTTTTGTTCAGAGTCATGTAGAGTTCGATACATGGAAAAACGCGATACAGAAAAACTACTATTAAGAGGTTCCTCGTTCCACATTTATTTTGCAGTAGTTTTTGTTTCTTTCAACACAACTATTTCACATATTTCATTATTACAATACACATCACTGAACTTCTTTTTGTTCTGTAATATCCTTTAAGGTACAGGATAGAAAATATTGTGTAGCTATCAAGTGTTTGTTTTTCAAAGTGTTATGATATCTTTTCTATTCTTTGTTATCTGTTTTCTTATGCATATTAAAAGCTTGCCTTTTTGTTTTAATATATTGATATGTTAAGCTGAAATGCTCCTTAAGTTTTGTGCTAGAAATTACTCAAATACAGTTGTGGACTTTTAAAGTTGGTATATGCTACTTAAAAGAACAGAAATTATCTTATTGACTTTAATTCTAAGCTATTTTTTCCTACAATTTTAATGTATTGTATCATGTTTCATTTACCATTTGTTTCAGCTACCTTGGACACCTAATACCCTCCCCCTAATTTCTCTGATCCTGAATGAACATATTTTTGAAGTTAAAAAAGTCATCTGCAAATATACCTACCTCATCACTCTCTGTATTTTCAGACTTTTAATATGGATATTTAAAATAAAGGTGAAAAGACCAAATACAAAGCCTTCACTCATTGTCTTCAATGTCTCATTGTTACCATTTTCCAAAAATAAAACAAGATTTTTTCTTTGCATCATTTTTTATTGAATATTTGAAGTGTGACAATGTTTCACTTCACTATGTATAATTACTTCTTTTAACAAGCCATAAGACAAAAAAATATTGCTGTGTTAGAAGGACATTATATGATAATATAAAGGACATTATAATTTATATTATCATATAAAAAGTGAACCCAATTTATTGATAATGGACTATTGTTGAGTTATCAGAATATTCCTTCAGTTACAATCCCATATTGTAAAAGTATTTGACAAGTTATGAATGTCTTTCAAATATTTGTTCAAATATTTGTTCAATTATATCAAATATTGTTAACGTTCTGTTTTTCTCAAAACAATTATGGTTAATTTTTTAGTTTTTTTCACCATATGATAAAAACATGTAGAAGGAGAACAATTCAGAAATGGCTATTACAATTCTTACTATTAAATTGCATAGTTCAAGGAAAATACTGGAAAAACCAGGATGATCCGGGAAATGGTCTCTATTTTAGACAGCTAACAAATAGGAGAAAAGTCAGTGGTTGTTGGGTGGTGCATTTAGTTACTTATTCAACACTCAGTTCCCAGTGTGTTGTATTGATGGCTTACCTTGAGTATGCATTCATGAATATAAGCCATAGAAAGAGTCAATTTCACACGTTATGGACTTTTTATTTATAAAGTGCTGTAAACTATTTATGTGACTGAGTTTTGAGGGGGGGAAAAAAAAATCTTTTCTCCCTTCTATTTTCTCATTTTACATAGCACTTTTCCTAAGGGAATGGCACGAGGGAATGGGAAAATCAATTGTACATCAAAGTGCAGAAACACTGACACATTCCTCTAGATGACTAAAGTTATCAGGCAGTAAGTGAAAATTGTACATAATTTGTCCATCAGAATTATTTAAAATATTATATGACAATTCATTAAGTCTCAACAATTCTAATCAGATGTGGTGTTAAAATTTTGTATCTGTCTTCCTAACAGAACTTTTCCAAGCCAAATTTCTAGAAGGATAAAAATACTACAACATAAGTAAAAAACTGAGAATAAAAGTCTGCTTAGTCCTGTCATTCTTTTTTTCCTCATAAATTTATTTAAGGTTCTTTAACTTTAAGGTTAATAAGGGAACAACAGCAAGAAAAAAAAAAGTCTCACAAAAGGATGGACTTACTGTTACAGATAGGAAATATTTCATATGATATGAAATAGAGATAGGAGTCTAAAAAGTGAACAAGGAATTAGTTCCTTAGAAGAAAATGTGTCTACATAACTATATAATCTGTGGCACATCAAAAATACAGATTGTTTATTTAGTAAAGAATACACTCAATTTACTGTATTGATAATTATAAGGTTCATATGTGTATTTTCTAGGGATACCGTGTCAGAACTGGTATCAACACAAGACTATAAGCACACAACTTATCATTATTTAATGATTTTTAATATATTTTTTCACTCGTTATTTGTAATACTTTGACTCTTTCTGTTATACTAAGAAAATACATTATTTTAGAATTTGATAATGATTGTCATTGCTATATGTACCATAAATATAAATCAGAAAATATTTCAGCAATCTTTCCTTTATTCACAGAAAAGTATGCATGCTTTTCTTTTTCTGAAGCAGCAGTATTTTTGCAGATTCAATTCTCATACTATGATTAAAAATTAAATCTGATAGCATTTCCAGACTGTCTTTGTCTGCTCTTTCTACACTTTGGAGTTCTTGGTTAGTCAAAACCATTTAATGAAAAAGCTTTGTCTTTGGATTTTCAACAAGCGAAGTCCATAGCACTTGTGGGAAGAAAGGAAAAAGAAAAGGAAAAAAAAATAAGAAAACAAAAAAACTCAAAAAAATAAACACACAACAATGAATATGTATATGCTTCAGTCAGTTTTGGGGTTTGGATTACTCATAAAGAATTAAATTTTCCTTGTGGTTCATATATGAAACTAGTATTACCTGAACATGTTTTATTCATGAGTACCAGATGAGGATCAAAGCATAAAATTTGAGATGGTAGGTCACAGGAGTAATATGTGAAGCCAAGGCAAGTGAAAAGCTATTGCCTATTGATGAGAAAAGGAAAGGTATTACTCACACTCTGAAACCCATACTTTGTGTTTACATTTTTCCTCAGGTTTTTTTATATAGATCCTAGAGCTCACAAATACAGACCGAATACATGAGACTTGATGGGATTCAGAGGATATTAAAAGAGCTTGCTGATATGACTGATGGCAAGGCTGAGGATTTGGCTAATACAAATCTCATGAAGTTCAGCTAAGTGCAGAACTATGTACCTAGGACAGAATAAACCCATGTGCTGATAGAGACTGGGAAGCAGATGGCTCAGTACCAGCCAGCCTGAAAATGATCTGGGTGTTACAGTGGACAGCAGGTCAAGTAGGATCAAACTGTGGCAAACAAATCCCACACAGGACTTTACCAGAAAATCTGTGGTCAGCTGGTAGATGTAAATTATTATTTTCAACTCAATCCCAGTAAGGCTGCACTTGGAATACAGGTTCAATTTTGTGTCTCAGTTCAAGGGAGATGCAAGGAAACTGTGAAGTACTCAGTGGAAGACAAGCAAGATTGTGAGATACCTGCCTGATGGAGAAAATTCAGAGCACTGGCCCTTTTCAGTCTGTTGAAAAGCAGGCTAAGAGAGTAAGTCTAAAATTACTTGGACATCTCTAACCACAACTGTCAAACTCTTGGCACTGCCAAACCCTAAAACAAAGAGCAACTGCTACAAGCTGTGACTTGTGATGTCTACTCGGCATTAGGAAAAGCTTTTGTACAGCGCTGAATCAGAGCACACAGAGAAATTGCAAGATCTCCATCTCTGGAGATTTTCAAGAGTCAGTTATGGAAAACCATGGGTAACCTAATTCAAGAGTCCTGCCCCCTGGATTCATTGGAGAGGCTGAACTACACCTCCTGAGAACTCTTCAAATCCAGAGCTCTGTAATGCAGAAAACACAGATGAAAACACAAATAATGTTTCCTAAGGAATAGTAGGAATAAATACTAAAATAGATGCTGATGCTATCTGGTCATCTAAGCTGCATTCTAATTAAAGCAGGGACTCTATGTCTTGCACTGCTGAAATAAAAACCTTTGGCTGGCTTTCTGAGGCACTTTGCTTCAGTCTTACCAATGACTGAGTACAGTTCTCAAGAGATCCTAAACAATAGAATCCTAGGAACAAAACCTGAATCAGTTCTGATTTTATCCAAAGTTGTCAGTAGTACAAAAATGACCTTTTTTAGTTGTTACACATAAATCAGACTGTTACTTTTTGACAACACAATACATTACTTTCATGGGTAATTTTCTTAATAATTTTTATTACTCCATATTATTAATACATTATTTGCTTACGCATGCCATTTTGCTGATGTTGCACAAAATAAAAATAAATGCTCCTATGTAAGAAAAAAAAAAGGACCCATGATAAATTTGGATATTGTTACATGCTCTGCATAACAGTTGCCAACTGTGGTAATACAATGCTTACACATGAAAGAAAAGTACAAGGTTGTATTACCAGATCTAATGCTGAATTTAGCACTATTTTGAAGCGATGAGGCTAGATGACATCTGGAATTTTAAATCCTTTGGACACAAATTATTCTGCTAATCTACTATTACAAATAATATAGCATTATAACAAATAAATTAAAAGTAGTTCTAAGACTCATGAGCTTTTTTTGTGGCTGAAAAACCACACAGTTTTTAAGGATACACACACAAGAAGCTTAGATGATATAAAGCGGAGGAAAAAAGTCCTTTTATTTTTTTCCTCCAGAATTAAAATACTTTTACATCACTCAAATGTCAAAAGAAAAGTCTTTGGATGACTGATGTTACATAACAGACCCAATGTGTTTCAGGGTGGCAGGGTAAGCTAAGGACATAGCTTTCTTCTGCACTCAAAATGTGTTTGGTGCAGGAAATTTAAGTAAAACATTTAATGTGAGGAAAATGTGGCTTTTGCATGTTAATTATGAGATAAGTAAGGATATACAAATACACAAATGCATCCTCAGCATTTATAAAACCCTTCTCCTCCCTTCACTTGCCTTCACGTCCCTTTATGTCAAGTCAGGTGCTATAGTGCTACATGATGGATATAATTTAATGTGACAGGTTACAATGTAGCACATTATTTGGAAAATTGGTGAATAAAGGCAGGTGTTATGAAATTTGTTGTTAAAGATGTTCAGCTTTGTTTAGCTGGTGGCTTTCTTTTGTTTTTTTTTTAAATTTATTTGGGTTTCTTTTAATTTGTATGAGGTTTTTTCATTGGTTATGTTTTGCTCCTGTTTTTTTTTTCAACCCTAGTAAAGAAAACACTAAGATGACAATTTTTATTTTTAAAAGTATAATTTATCTGTAATATAAGAGCTAGGGATTTCTCCACATGCACCAGATGTCTAAAAGGTGTAAACAATTAGAGACAGAATCAATGAGCAGATATTCCCTCTAATGAGCCTGCAGAAGGAAAACTTGTGCATGTTGGAGTGATGGTGCTTTCTCCTATTTCCTCATAGCAGAACTATAGCTAGGCTAAAATATAACCCTGTAATTTCAAAATAGGAAATAAAACCAAATGAAATCTATATTCAACTACTTGGAATGGATCCAACTAACACTCTTGCTGTTTTGATGGCAAAATGTGACAAGATGTTATATTAGTAAATAATATTTCCATAATTAATGCATGACTGCATTATCTGTTGGATAGGTCAAAGATAATAAAAACAGGTTTAAACTGCAGTTTTCTAGATTCTCAGAAGTATTTATTTTGTGTTCACTGACCCAGAAGTAGATGACATAACAGTCACTGTCATGTATTCTCTGAAATGGTGTCCATCATTATATAAATTTCTGTATTTCTACAATTTATATATCCATACATCAAGGGAAGTGATGCAAACACATGGGCCCAGAGGAAAAGATTCATTCATTCTCTAATCAATCTTAAGAACACTACTGTAGGAAGACAACTAGAGATAAGATTGAGAAAACTGTAAGTCATAGTCCCATTCTAACAGAAGTTATACCAGTACAAAAATTATAGGGTGAAATGCAGTTGCTACCTCCTAGATGGAATGCAGCTGGCATGCATGGAATCTGTTCCATGATAGTTCCTCACATAACATAGTCTGCACCTTAAGCATGTTAAGAGGGATGACATGGAGGGAGGAGCAGAGTGAAGACACCATGGCCAGGCCCTGTAGTAATCCTCACAGGGACAGGAAGCTGAGAGCACCATGTAGTGGATAAACCTCTCGGCAGCTGTTAACCGAGGGTCAGAGGAGAAGATGTCTCCCTGTTGAACCAGCAACCGTGGTGAAATCGCTCCCCTTGGATGAACTTGGTTTGTTAGAATCTCACTGTAATATTAACACACACCTCCATCCCAAAGTTACCCACCCTCAAGGTATGACCACCCCTCATTGAGCAAGTGCTCCAGATTTTATTGACTAAATCTTTAAGAGCAAAATGAGAGAATTTTACACCAATCAGTAACAAAAGCATGTACTACTAAAATAACTCAAAGTTCTACCTAAATATAAAGAAATGGTATAAAAGTGAGTTAGGGATAGGGAGAAGTTAGGCAAGACTTCTGGGATCAGTCAATGGGCTGAACCTTCTACCCCATGGGGAGGTCTATCGGTAAGAACTTTACATGCACTAAATTATTATCACAAGCTACTTTTTGTTGGTGATTTGAGCTTGTCTCTGTATTGCTTCAAATTCGTTTTTGCAGTCAGTTACTACCACCAGCAATCTTTGAACCTTAATCTGTCACAATTTTCTGTTATCAGTATGTTTGTTAATAAAAGTGTGTTGCCCCCTAAACTGATTAGTATTAGCACTTCAAGGACATTGTTGTCCAACATTGATAACATAGCTGACAAAAACTGGGAGATCCAGGACAGGGGTGCCTCTTTCTAAACTCTAATAAAGGATTAAACTCCGCTGTGCTGTGGGCGCATGTCCCTAAACAACCCTCTGATCCAGCAGACTGTCGGTGGAGTCCCCATTATGGGACACTGACAGACTGGTCAGGCACAAGGGTCTCACCTTTCTTGGGGCACTGGCAGACTGATCAAACATAAAGGGCTCAAGGCACCCACCCTTTCATCTGAAAACTATACTCTATTAAGACTGATCTAGTCCTTCGATATCAGTGAGGATACAAGATATTTTTATTACATCAACTTGGTAAATAAAAAAATGTGGTAGAACACTTGAGCAGAATAACTAAGAAAAAAAATCTCATAAACTGAACAAAGAGTATTTGAAATTTCTGAAGGAAAATAGCAACTGCTAATACACAGAAAAAAAGAGAATCATTCTGTAAACTAATGCAAATGAAGGGGCAGAGATTTTCAAGTTCTATGAAAGGCTTCTTTCACGTCATAATTTTACATCAATAAAATCCCACCCCTGGAGGGGAACATCTTATTTTATTAATTATTATTTCTATGATAATTGCAAAAATATAAACAGCTCATTCATGACGCATTTTATAATCTGTCCGCTCTATCACAGTTTAGTATCCACTCAAGCATCACAGGAAGAAAAGTGTATTACAACCATGAATTGTAGGTGGAATTTTGCAAACATCTCTTGTTACCTTTAATTAACAGCCAAATAATACAATATGTTTAGAAATGCTTGTCTCCTTTGGAATTATCTAAATTTCAGTCTTCTGGTATTATCTAAAGCTCTAATACTTTGTATGAGGAAAAAAAAAAATCAGAAATTATGCACAAAAAACTCGTACCAGTGCTTATCTTGGAATTACTGACTATATAAAATTTAGTATTTCATATAATTTTCAGAGATGACATTTCTCTAAAGCTAAGTTTCTTCAAAAATATGCCCAAAACTCAACGGACTCAAAAACTTTTCTATTTAATTGTATCAGGACTTTTTTGAAGCTCATACACATACACTTTTAGGGAAGCACAGCTGAATTCTGTGAATGCAATACTTTCAACCTCCTGCAAATTTTAAACCTCACAAAGGAAAAAAAAAATACTGTTGCAATTACAGTATATTTTTAAGTTTTCCCATAACAACAACAACAAAAAAGTAGCTAGAGAATTTCTGGTTTAATATTTTTGAATCTTAATCATTGTAGTTGATTTTTAAGTACATTTGCAGAGACCTTTTAGAAACAAATAGGAAAGAAATTATACCTGAGCATGAGCCTGACTTTTCATAGCAGAATAATCTTTTTTTGTATTTTAGGTCATTCACAAGCTCACTGGAAATATGTCGAATAATGTAGCAGCATGAATGTTTATATCTCTGTGAAAGACACTCACTACTGACTAACACCCCTGCATTTTCTATTACACGATGTCTAATTAAGCCCCATGATGCCACTCTCAAATCTGACAAAGCAGAGATAATTCTTGACATTTTCAAAAACTTGGCTTATGTTCCCCTTCTTTTTACAGTGACACAAGCTGGGGCTTCAAACTGATAATGACATTGCAGCAAGTTTCTGGTTTTTTAATCTTTTTCAAACAGCAGTTTACTCAGAAGGAATGGAATCACACAGACTCTTATTTGCCTTTGCAATGTTCAAGCACAGAACCACGGCAGCCAAAAGACAAAATTTTGCCCTTACTTGCCTCAGTCCAACTCCCACCAAAATCAATTGAAATTATGTTTTACTACCCAGGGAGTGATTGGGTCCATAGCACACAGAGAGAACTGTCACAGCACATATGAGGTGATAGGTCACGTCACTTCAATTGTCCCTATCTTCTTTCAGCACTAGACAAACATCAAGAGACAAACACAAAGCAATAAAATAGCAACAGTAATACTCAGTGTCCTGATACTGTCCCTGTCACTGCTGCTCCTCCAATCCAGCCATAATGCAGAATTTTCTCTACCACATGTGGTGCCTCACATCTACCTTTCTTGGTCAGCAGCAGGAGGCAGACCAACAATATTTGAGGTTGTCTTTAATTTAAAACACAACTCTTTAAAATGAAAACTGCTTTTTAGGCAGAAGAATAAGGACAAGGATAAAAAGAGTTCTGTATATGCTTCTGGAATTGTGGAAATTAGCAGAGACGAATATGATTTTCTTTTCTAAAAAAAAAAAAATAAAAATAAAAAAAATCCTCGTCTCTGTCCTGGTAATACCACTATGTTCTTATTTATTTCACTCTGTTTGCTGTGACACTAGCCAAAGACTACACAAGATCATTTTCTCCATTAAAAGGAAAAATAAAGAGAACTGATAACAACTTACATATTTTTCCACAAATGTCCTATAATGATTAAGTGTTGGCTTGCAGATCTCAGGCAGAAAAGTAGCAAAACTCAAATAAAAGTTTCTCTGAAGAAGAAAGCTATAAAATCTCATTAATATATGATACAAGAAGTCACAGTTTGCCATTTCATTTCTCAGTCAAGAAAGACTTCATCTCCTGGAGTTTAGAGTAATGCAAAAATCATTAATATTTTCAACTGTAAATTCCTAAGACCTGTGTACCAATAGCAAAATGTTTTGCTTTCCCACAATTTTCTTCTAGATATTGCTTTAATACAGTTTTACAAGAAACATCATTTGTTCAGACTGTGTCCCAATTCATCCTGCAAACAACAGAAAACAAAAACTAATTATTTTCAACCCCAACCTCTCCCCAACTATATCTTTTGAAAGTAGACACTAAATTGGTGGAAAATTACATCTTACATTGGATTTCATGCTTATCAGATTTTTCCCCTATCTTTCCTTCTATCTATTTGATTAAATCATTTCACATCTTTCAGAAGTCATAAGTTACAAAGAAAAAAAATAATTCACCATAGAGAGATTTCATGTGTATAAAGAATATGACCATTAGAGTTGTGGACTTAGTCATTTGAGCAGCCAAGCTAAAGAACGTGTAGTGAGCCAGCTTATTCCTGAACAAAAATAGAGTTTCAACAGGCATAAGCATCTCTCTTCCAACACAAACTTACAGACTAGAAGATAAAGCTATTTACAATGAGATTTTTGCATTGGTTTATTATTTTAACTATTGTAGCATGATGGTTCTAGTAAAATCAGGTGCTGGGTGGCCATGAATTAAGAAAAGGCTCCTGATTTTATTAAGTCTTGCAAAATTATCTTATCAGCTATAATAAATACAGTTCATTGGGATTTCATTTCATTATGGGTTTTTTACTACTTTTAAACAGTAAATGTAAACTATACAAAGCTGTATTTGTGCATTTCTCTTTAAAAGAAGAAAAAAGATTAAAAAGCTCCAAAGGAAAAGGTAATAAACTCCTCTATTGAATGTAAATCAGTAAGGTAGCCTGGTTTTAGTGTTTCCCCCTCCTTTTATATTGTGTGCCTATCACTCTCACATTTAAACAGTCAAAGACACTCCCCGCAGGACATACACTCTGACACAACAGTGCCTTACATCCTTTTGTAAAGAGACTATGTGTACCCTTGATATCAGGTAAGTTCAGGCAGTATACCAGCCAGAAATCTTGCCCAGAACAGGGATATTTATTTGCATATATTTGTAGACTCTGTTTAATTCCCTACTGTAGCACAAAGCAAACTACCGTTCTTCACATTACTTCAAACAGACTACTGGAACTACAGACCTGAAAATCACCATTCACTAAGGAAAAGGCGCACAAGAAGTTTTATAAATAAATTAATGTGGCATATTCTTCTTTCACCAAAAGTAACAGTGAGGGTTTCTGTGTAAATTGTTGAACATTTGGAAGGGAGACCGCAGTTTTCTTGAGAAATTTAACAGGAAAATTTGCATGGCAGTGAAAGAGGTGAATCCAGGATTGATGCATTTTTATTTATGTGTTATGCAGATCAAATAATTGTCAGAAAAGATATTATGTGAAAGAGATCCAAATGAACTATTTTCTTAAGTCTTTCTTGACTGAATACTAACAATGACTACCTTGATTTGACAGCTCCTCTGTTCTTAGGTAAAGCTGGATGACAGTCATCCACAAAAGCATTTGATTAGTTCATCATTACCTGTGTCTATGTTTAGCAGATGTTTTTGAAGTACTTTGCCTCAGTACTCAGTGAGATTTGTCACCATATAATGGGAAGTATGGAAATCTGTTGTTCAAGTTACTTCTAAGTTCTTTCAACATTTTTCAGTAATTTATTTCATCACTGAATGTAAGTTTAGATCATCTGTAAAGTACAATATTTGTGTTGGTTTTTAAAACAGAGGGATCTCTGGGAATATCTGGAAAAGTAAGTTGCAATAAATGAATATTAGGTAGTAGAGTTGAAGAGAGGGATCTCAGAAAACAGCAGTAAACCAGTATGTTATGACCTGTCCTTGAAGTAGAGGGTAACTCAGATTCATGTTACTAGATCCCTTGGGGGGTTTAGAGTGAAATAACACTGGATAATTGGTGTTTATAAATATTAGTATATTTGTAGGGCTTATTTCAGAACATTTTTTTTTTTTCAATGGAAAAGAGATATAGTTATTTTCTGTAGAAATATAAGAGTAAAAATACCACTTTAGAAATAATATAAGAAAAAGAAAGAAGGAGAAAGAAAGTATAAGACTAAATAATGGAGAGGAAAAATACCACCATCTCTGAATTCAGTGACAAGACTTGATCATTGAAATTTTGATGTCCATCAGTTGAAGTGATGGCTGCAGTCCTGATCTGTCACGGGTGGGGGAAGCCGGTGAAACAAGAAGTTCAGTGGGTTAATATACACTGAGATTCAGGTGGGAATTCCCAGATACATCCCCAGATTTTTTACAGTGACGTAACATTGTGAGGCTCTCCAGGGGTCTTTGGTGTTTTATGACACCTTCTAAGACACGACAGCTGCCTCTCAGGTGAGCCTCTCACATAAAGCCCCATCAGAAGGGATAAAAACCCTCAGGCCTGTGAGTGATTGTCTCAATATCTTCCCTGGGGGGAATTTTACAACAGAGTCAGTTCTGAAAGGTTAGAGACTGCATAATAAAAAGCACTATCCCCCTTCACAGGATCAACTGCTTATTGGTCCCTTTGCTCACCTGGCTCAAAACCCAGATCATGCTAAACAAAGGTTGGATTTTCTTGGTCATCCTCTGGTGCTCATGCCCTCTGCACCTGGGCTGTTACCTCACACATCATCAGCAAAGCACTGCCCATTTTTGCAAATGGTCATTTGGTTAAGCCATTAACCATTAACATTTCGGTCTCTTGCTCCATATTTTCAAAAGATCCCGATGTGCATTACTCATACATTAGTCCCAAAGGACTGTGACCACCCAGCAATCCTAGCATATGTTTTGTCATGTTGTATCCTAAAACTGAAGGACAATACCATTGTGATAATGAAAATATTGCAGTATGTCACCACAAAAAGTATGCTTGCAAAAAGAAACATTGAGCAGGCAGTAGTAATAGCTTAGAAAGACAGAATAAGCATTGCTTCACCAATTGAATCAGAAACAACAGCACAGTTTTGGAATAAACTCTTGCAAATCACTTTTATACAGTAACTTAAAACTCAAGTGTTTTGAGCTACCAATAAACTTGGATTTCTGTCTCTTTTACGATGGGCAGCCGATGTTTCATTTCCTCTCATTTATGGAAGGTTAACTTGGAAGAAGCTAATTCAAGATGATAGAGCTTTTCTTTGAAGATTGACTTCTTCCAATTTTATCTCATTAACATTTGGGGAAGGTGAGCTAGTTAATCTTGGATATCTGGTACTGTGTTAAAATACACAGTCAAGTGATCCCGAAGATGCCTTTCAAGAAGGAATTAAATTAGCGAGTTATTCTGTGAGGTAACATTACTTCATCTAGAAAAGTTAGTGTTCTATCGTGTATCTCCTAAATAACATATTTACAAATTTTAATCTGAATGACAGTTCATTTAGGTTAAACAACAGTACTGTTATTATAAAGCTCCTCTATTTTCTTTGAACAAAATTAATATTTAAGAGTTTTTGTATTAGCACTACTAATACATAAAAGACATGCAGGTTTATCTTAATGAGAAAAAGATACTATTTTTACTATGGACAACAATGTACATATATGATCATACATAGCATGAGTGCATATTCTATTAGATTTTTTATCTACTTGTAAAAAATAATGTGTTGGACCATATTTTTCTAATCCCAACCACTCAATGCAAACCGGGTGGCAATGCACTTAAGTTAAAGAGAAATAGCAGAAGAAAAATGTGGAGCTTTGCCACAGCATCTCTTTTCTTGCTCAGCTTCTGCTAGAAAAGTCTATTTTAGCAGTTTCTTCTGTTGAGTCCTGGAAACAATTTATTGAGGTTGGAATAAATGTATTGCTAGGGAATTACAATATATTCCTACCTGAGAACTTGAATTAAAAAAAAAAAAAAACTAAATCAAATCACTAAACTTTTTAATGACAATGCAGTTTATTTTTTAGCAATTGCAAATATTCTAAACAAAGGTAATCCAAGTGTTTGGATTTGGAAGCCACAGGGACTGGAATCTTCATTTGGGACCTCTGCATGGACCATGCAATGTCACCGTCAGACTACTCCCAGTTTCTTCCTTCATTGATTCCCGACCTGTCACAACCACCTGGAAGCCCAGAAGAGTCTCTCGAGTCAGACCCAGGCAAAAGACAGTCGAAATACACTATTTAGATGCTGCCTTTTGTCTAAATAATGTCCGAAAGCACTTAATGGCACCTAATATTTTTACTGAACAACTTTTTTTTTGTTGAGTCAGAAAATGTCATGATGAGTATTTTCAGTTTGATATATAGAAAAAATGGATTAGCATCAATCTAAGTGAAAAGAGATTTAAGCTCATGATGTGCAACTTCTGTTCTAATTTTAACACAAGTTTTCCTTGAGCTATTCTATATTTAGCCTAATTTTTAAATAATTAATTGATGAGCAATACTCTTAAACTATAAGTGACAAATATGGGTAGATCATCTGCCACACCAGTTATGCAAAATCCAGTGAATTCCTGGCTCTCTGTGAGGATACATGGACTGAGAATATAAAATAGCTGTACAGGAAAAGCAAAAAGCACTTTCCAGTCCCTTGCTGTCACTTTGTTATTGCATACAGTGAAGCTGCGTAAAAGATATAGCTATAAGATCCAAGTTTTTAATGATTTCTTACTTAATGAAATAGCTCTCAAATTTTGTTTGAGGAGAAAGACAGCCGCCTTTACATCTGGGTAATTCCCCTTCACCCTAGCCCCCATTTAACTAATTAAATGTTCTTTAGAATTTGAAATCACTGAGTATAACAAAGCTCCTGAGAATCATCAGCAAAGTCAGGAGGACATCTCAAATACAGGAATGGCTAGTGTAGGACAGTCTAGGGAGTACATGATGCTTTCAGTATCATTTTGTACTGTACTTTAGGGCTTTAATAGCCCTTCCAGCAATGTTGCACCAACTGCTAATCAATACCAATTATTTTTCTCACCATAGAAACGAGGCTTAGTTAACCCCTTGAGTACCTTACCCTGAGATAAATAGAGGCTGCGTTTTTTACATGGATGAAGAAAACATTCACCACAGTGAAATTATTCCTGCAACAGAAGTGCTGTTGCATTCAAATGCTGGATGAACATACAGTAATTCGAAAAATTTCTCTGGCCCATCCGTTTAAGACCACATTCTCAAAGCACTAACTCAAATAAACAAACTGCACATTGTATTGTGTTGTCATACCAAACCTTGCAAGGAGCAAAGTGGGAAAGGCTGTTACCCTTCGGTGTTTAACATTGTTTCAGTCACAAGGGCCTTTTCAATGAAATTTTTGTTGAATAAGTAAGAAACCCAAATGAAACTAATTTTAAACATCAGCTGTTTTTATTTTTTTTCTTTTGCTATTTATTTTTATAATTTCATTCAGCTCAAACATGAGTCAAAACAGTATGAGAACAGCTATTTTACTGCCAATTTATACTATTAAAAACATTCTAATTTTTCATGCAGGTCCGGAGAGAATCGACATTATAAAAACTTTTCATCATCAAAACTGGAGGGGGGGGGGATCCAAACTCTGAACCTCAAAACAACATTTTGTGCAACACTCCCTCATGAATCTATACATTTTATGACAAATAAGTACCAAAGTAAATAAATATCTCTTTGGGGTATTTTGTCCAGCGTATTACAAGTTTTTAACCAAACATCCAAGTAGATGAGTCAAGATTTTTTTCCTGTAACTAGTCAGGCAGACAGTACAATTAGTGAACTATTTAAATATATTAATGCTCTTAAATATTACTGTTAAATTTATTTCCATGTAGTTAATATAAAGTCAACATAAAAATAAGAGTATTGTAAATAAAAAATACTAGGGAAACAGCTATTTGGCAGCCTTATTGTGCTACACATTCTCAGCATTCCTATGGTACTGGAAATCTAGATTCTCCTGAAGTAAATGCAAATTTCTGTTAAGATTCCAATACTGTTTTCTGTTTGTCTGTTTATCTATCTGTAAGTATGCATGAAGTGTTTAATTCTTAAACACCTGGAACACCCTGCATACATTTATTTAGTACAATATACCATCAAATGGGAACAAATTGGAACACAAAATAGTTTAATTTGATTGAAGAAAAAAGAAGTAAGTCTTCAAGATAAAGAAGTTGCTCCCATAGTAGTACACAAAGAGGACAATTCTAATAGAGCTAAGAGATTGAGAAAAAATCGCCAATACACTCATGCAATGGATCCATCAATAGGGCAAATAATTGGCTTTACGCTGCTTTGTTTAAGCTACCAAAGCTAATGCATCGTTTAAGTGGTTATTTTAGAAAGTGAAGTTGTCTACAATCATGCAGAATTATGCAAGTGTTCAGAATATGGTACAATATTCAATCACTCTCAGCCACCATATGGACATATCTGAAATATTTTTTCCAAACCAATTGAACCAAAAGCAGAAGAAGAGAGGCTCTAATAATCCATTGCCCTCTGCAGCCGTCATTGTTCTCTGCATAATCTTGAAAAACTGCTTCTTTCATTAATCTTTGGCTTTCACAACTAATGGGCCCTCATTATTATCATTATTTGTCATATCCTCTTACTCCTTGAAGGCTTTAAGGGGTTGCAATGAGGTATATTCCAAAAGCATGTATAACTTTGTCCCAGGCATTCTAGAAATGTTTTCCTAAGGAGCACAATTTTTTTTCATATAGTAGAATGAATATAATCGGTACCAGCTTGACAGGAATGCTTTGCCAAAAAAGAAAATCAGGGACTGATGACAAAAAAAGGTGAACCTTGTTGGATGTTTTTAGTAAAACTTCCTAAGGATTTTTTTCTTTCCTAATGTTTTAATTTCTCCACTGTTTTTTCTCAGGTTGTACTAGAAGGGAGAGAGAACAAAGGATTTGGAATATTAATGGATTTTTGAAAAACAGAAAAAAATAATGCTAATAGAGGATGGAATATCCTTTCATTAATTGTTCAATCCACTGCAATCAAACCCAGCAACATAAAACATAATTCTTTAGAAGAAAAATCAAAAAAGGCCTAACCAAACTGCACAACATCATTTGTCTTTGCTTTCATCACTATAATTTTCCATCACTTTCCTAAAGTACAGACTTAATTCTGACACTGTACCAGAAAAAAAAAAAAAGCTATATAGTTAAAAATGTTATGTATTCCTTTTTCTTGCAGCTATCAACAAATATGGCCAGTTTATCTTTAAATCCGTAGTTGTCTCTATTGAGACTCTAAGACAGTCAGCACCTAAGGTTTTGTTTTTGCACACTTTTGTTGTGTTCAAGCTGATGTGACGACAAATCCTTGCAACTATTTCCACCATGGCATGCAGTTTAATTATTTGGCATTATTATCCCCTAGTTAAAGTATCAATACTTCCCTTTTTTACTACTAATATCAAAATACTTGTGGATATTTTTTACAAGAGGAATTTTCTGATTAATTGCATAGATTATTTCTTTTATTTAAAAGGGTACCGAGCAGTGCTCAGTAGAAGGGGGGGAAAGGAAACAAAGGATTATTTTCCAAGGAAAAGTTCTTAATCCAAAACTTGAGGCTGAGAGATAAATGGATACAAATTATAGGCAACTCAGTGAAAGACCTTGCTCTGTTCAGCATATCATTACACATCTATCTGTATCAGAAAACCAGATGCCGAGAGGAAATAAAAATCACACCAAAGCACAAAAATCTGGTAGGATTTTATACTAGGAAAATGAGTATTTGGAATTGGTAGATAACTTTTAAAAATATTTTATGGGAGATTTAAAGGCTCAACATTTTTTCTGAAGACAAAACATAAAATATTGAAAGATCTTTTTCTCCGGGAAAAAAATAGGTCTTTTAAGGTGGTTTTCTGACTTAAACTCCCTATAGTATTCACAATATCTTTTGTAAATTAAAATTGCTGGAAAGACTTCATAATATAGCAGAGGGAATGGGAGAAAATTCCAATGAGACAAAAAGCTTCCATCTGGATTTCATTAAACAGTCATTTTCTCATAATTTACTCTATCATTTTAAGGCATGAAAGTCACTAGTTGTATTATTGCATAATGAAAAATCTAAGGGATTATATAAAAAATCTGGTTTTACTCAAGCATTTATTCTCTGGTTGCATGTGCTAGTATTTCCTAAGTTAATTATCTGATCAAGAAAAAAAGAAAAAAAAAAAACAAATGATTTTCCAATGGTGTGTTGCCTTGGATCTGCCAGAAATTTCACCATGGTTTGAACCAACCATTTACCTAAAAACTAATACTCTCTAAAATGTAAGTGATAATTTTATATTCTTTTCTATACAAAGAATAAAATAGGTTATCCACTCACCAAAAAATATGTAGTATGTGATGAAAAACAATCCTATTCTTTTTAAGGGGTTATTAAAAATAAATTAAAAAAAATATCTAAAATTCTACTTTATATTCAATTTCACAAACATTTATTAGATCTTTAAAATCGCAGTTCTAATCTGATTAAAAATGCAATAGGCTGGAAGCTTTTTTGTTTTATTTTTGTTTTAATTTAGACTGAAATAAAAATTAAGGGATTGCATCTTATATTATTAGCCAAAATATTATCCTATTATATCATTTTCTTAGAGAAAAAAAAAATTAAAATAATCTGTACTTCTATGTTTAGTCCCTATGCTAGATCAGTATCTCCCCATGGCAAGCTAGTCATGACTGAATTGCCCATCTACTTTCCAATTCCTGAAGCTTAGGTGTCAGAAACTTATCTTCTCTTGAGACAGTATTCTTTGCAAAGCAGTAATTATGGCCACAATTTTTTATTTGTGAGCCTCTCTGCACCCTAAGTTCATCTCACTTTTCAGTGTTTGCACAGCAGTGCACAGTATAGAATTATTCTTTTTGAATTCCTTGCATGATTGTCTGATTCTTCCTTTTGTTTTTACAGAGTGCCAATGGATATAGAGAGGTTAATCAGGGAGGAGAAAGGATCTAGATCTTAAACAGGGCCGTCAGATGTAAAAGCAGTGA
>VYXF01000778.1:585973-632767 GCA_013397295.1 Polioptila caerulea | reverse complement strand
AAAAAAAAAATCTCAGAAAATTACATGGCACTTTGATCATGGGCTACAGTATTCATGTGGGAAGATTTCCCAAATAATTCAGGCTGTACTTAACAGAAGTTATGGTATGGCAGCAGAGATGATACTGTTGAAATTTATGAATGTTATATATTGCAGCTATTATAGAAACAGAAGCTTATTGCATTGCTGCAAATCAACAGGTCTAGCCCTCTCTACTGCAGAGTTCAATATTAGCATAGGAGTTTCCTATGAAGATACCTAGTTATAAAACGACCCATCTTTGCAGTCTAACATTGAAGAATTTAAGAATTTCCCTGAAGTATTTAGGAAGGAATATTTGTATTCTAATAAAGGATAGGGAGGGGAAAAAATGCCTTTAGTAAGGGGCAAATTGAGCACTTTACACTTGTTTCAGTGTACAGGTCGATTTTAATTTTGTGTTAGGGATTACAGAGAAATTTGTCAATAAGACAATGGTACAGAAAGCACTTGAAGGCAGTAGAAAAGCAAATCCTAGTATCTAATGGAAAACTTCCCATGTAAATTAAAAAATTGAAAGCAAAATAAACTTACATTTTGTTCAAACAGACTATCTAGATTTTAATAGTCTGAGAGGCATCAAATCTCTGGCTGCTTCAAACTTCTAGATATTTTACAGAAAAGATAATTCAAGGTAAACAGAAAAGCTGCAAAAGATCAGATATTTAATTGCTAAAGTACAAGTTTTTTCTCCAAAACCCCAAACATCAGTGTCAACCGAAGCACTTGGAATTAACATTAACTTTATAATATTTTTTGTATTGCTGTAAAATCACCTTCACCAAAGCAGCTCTCATAAGACATTTCCAATATATAAACACTCACAGGAACATTTCCTTAGTAGTTGTATCTCTGTGCCTGTTCTGCACCCTCTGAGTTTTGAGGAGGACCACTTCTGAGTGCAGACTGAAACCTCTCACTACCGCTAAGCATCCTGTCACTCTCATTCCCTTTGTGTGCCCCCCAGCAAAAAGACGGGAGTAGTACTGGTCTCTTCCAAGTCCCTGTGAGTAATTGTTCCCAAATAAATTAACTGCAGTGCACATTACTAGATTTCTCAAACAAAATAGGCATTTAGTATCTTCTGGTGTCCAAAGACAGGAACTGTAGAGAAAGTAAAAGATGGGATTGAATCAGAGGTCATTAGGATTTATTTTACCAGTTACACATACACCTTTTGCATTTTTTGCCACACTTCAAGAAAACAAAGATCTAAACTACTATTCAAGTAATCTGACAATTATGGAACCCTTAATGAAATCAAATTACTTAATCAAAATGCATTTGTGTTGTAATTTAGAGAGAAGAGAGCAGAAGGAACGATATGAAAACACAAAGTACGATACAAAATCCAGAAAGGGATCATTTTCGAAGGGATGATAGTGATGGAGATGCCTAGCAAGCCAATATTAAAATTCTGAGAAGACAAGCACTCAGAGGATGAAAACACAAGCACTAAATGGTTTCTAGAGCAGTGGTCATACAAGAGAAGTCTGATCGCCTTCTTGTCAAAAATTAAGAATTATAAAAGAACTTAATCCAATGAAATATAACATAAGCTTTCAAGTGTATTTCCTGAAAACATACTTACATCTAGAATTCCACTGAAATATAAATTTCTTATGAGTTTATTTCATTAAAATGTCCTAAAACTTTTAAAATAAATATCTATATTGTGATCTAATGGTTATTTGAATAAGAATACTTATTGTCTCTTTGAAAAGATTGATAATTGCAGATGAAAACCCTGTTTAGGTAACATTTTCTTTACAGATACTGAAAATTTCCTATGTATCTTCTCCCCAAAATAATATCAATTTCCATGAAGTAGGGTTCTATTCAATGTAATATCAGATTTCAAAATTTATTAGTATTACCATTGTATTGAAGTCATAGTTAGGACACAGTCAGTTTGCTTAAAGACCATATTAACAACCAAACAATAATGCTGATGACACTTGAGGGAATAACCTTAACTCCAAACGTCTGTTTTTTCTCCAAATACCCCGAACATATCTTTTTCATCCTAATAAAAAAAAAAAAAAAATACTAGAATATGTCATCTCTTTCTTAAACTCAGTAAAGTGGAGGTAGCGAACNTACTGAAAATTTCCTATGTATCTTCTCCCCAAAATAATATCAATTTCCATGAAGTAGGGTTCTATTCAATGTAATATCAGATTTCAAAATTTATAAGTATTACCATGTATTGAAGTCATAGTTAGGACACAGTCAGTTTGCTTAAAGACAAAAACAATAATGCTGATGACACTTGAGGGAATAACCTTAACTCCAAACGTCTTTTTTTCTCCAAATATCCCAAACATATCTTTTTCTTCCTAATAAAAAAAGAAAAATACTAGTATATGTCATCTCTTTCTTAAACTCAGTAAAGTGGAGGTAGCGAACTTAGAGAAAATGTAAAACAGGCAAACAGAAATGCAATATTTTTAGGAATTTGAGGAAGAGGTCAAGCATATTTTATCAAAGTGAATTTATAATTTATATCTGGAGGTTTACTGTCACACTTCCTAGCAAGTTTCTTAGCTTCCAAGTAACCAAACTACATGTTTTGATATGTGTCAGGAATAAACCTACTACCAAGGCAACAAAACACAATGCAGTGTTTGCTATACTTTGTCTATTAAACTTAAGCATTTGCTTAAAAAACCCACACATTTACTTACATATTATGAGACTTGTATTTTAAAAAAGGTATTTTCATTCCTGTTTCCTTGACTCTTGAAATTATTCTGGCTTCAGTGCACATATAATTATGCTTGCATAAATGAAAGCTATTGAGTTGTATGCTCAGGGAAAAATGCAACAACTTAAACACAGTATGAGATTTTTAAAAGGAAGTGGTTACAGAATATCAATAAATAGAAAGCTTTTTCATTCAAGCAAAGAACACAGCAATATCTAGTTAAACTAAATTGCTTGCATAATTCTCTTAATTAGTAGAAAGCCACTAAAAAAACCTTTGGTCCTGAATCTAATGTTTTTACTTCCATAAAACCAATCTACTTCATAAATAAAAGCAATTATTTAACAGCCAGTATTCACCATATAATTTTTTTGGCCTTCATGACTATGTGTTCCATTAAAAAGTAGTGGAGATGCTCGCCATCTCTGTTATTTAATGAATGCTTTCGATTATGCATTATTACTGCTCAATATAAGTGGCAGCAGGTCTGAAATTGTCCTCTACCAATTTCAGTATCACAGAACTTTGCAGAGTAGGTAAAATCCATGAAACTTTCAGGTAAAACAGAATGTGGAAATGAAAACTGGAAACACCTGAGCAGTTATTAATGTGAATGTATGGACCTAGAAGATGATGGTTTGTTTGGTTTTAATGAAAGTTGTTCACAATAGGGTTGGATGTGCCTGGCACAATACTCCTTACAGTATTCCTGCTCTGACAGATGCTCTTTGAGCTTATTCTGCTAACCAGCCATTTGCAAGCTGAAGCTGTTACTTGTCAAGATGCCTGAAGACAACTTCTCATGAGTCAATCTCAGCAATGGCAATGACACAATTTTAATTTTAATGACATACATTCTTGATTTCTGAAGTGTATGACTGACGCTTGTCATTGGTATTCAAGTTAATGGATAATAGCAGGAATTTTCCTCCTATCAGAAGCTCATGAATTCCTCAGATTTAAAGCTGTAGTTTAGTTGGCAGAGATTGGAGGAGGGAACACAGTCACATTTAGCCACCAGTCTTCCCAGCTGAATTAAAATGAAGCTATAGCAATTGCATGGATAGATATTTCATAGGGAAAAAGTGATTATGTAATTACTTTTCACTGTTGTGGTTCTTTTTTACAACAGACTGATTTAATAGAAGGCTTACAGACTCATGTAATCTATCAAAGTGCAGTAAACAGAAGCTCTTAACAACTTCACTATTTTAATAACACATTTCAACAGTCCCTCTTTGCTGGGATATAAGAGCTCCACTTGCCAAACAGGAGGTGAGGATAAACAGCTGACAGAGAAACAGGAACTGAGAAAGCATGAACATTTTTTACATTGTTTGCTGAGTTGCTAAAAATATATTAATAGAAGAGGCGCTACCTTAACTGATCCCCTTTTCTTTTTAGAGAGAAATTGCACTGCTAATCCATACTAATGTTAAGCCATCATAAACTGTTCTTAAAAAATCAATTACAATCTGTAACAGAAAACGCATTGGTGTGACAAAAAATGTTATCTGTAGAGAGTTATTTATCCAGTCTGTCTGGGAAGATACTTCCAACTGTTGAAAAAGAACAATAAACAGTAAGTATGTGAAAAAATGATCCATTGCTTTTTAAAATTTATTAGTGGTAATCAAAATTAAAGTTGCAGTCCTTTTAGATTGAGTAGGGCAACAGAATAGGATTCTTCTTTCAGATAGCTGAGCTGATGCACACAAGTACAGTCCCAGTCCCCTGAGGTCATGATATAAAAAAAGACTAATGGGACAATCTCTTTTGCCAGCCTTGGGTATTTCCACTCCATTCTGCATGGTTGAAACCACACTAAAACTGTGAAATAATCTGTTTTGTTTTGGAACCATAATTACATATTGACAGGTTAAACTGTAAGACCTAAATCAAGAGGATTTAGGTTATTATGTGAGCATTCTCATGGGGAAAACCTGAAGGGACATCAATTATTTTGCCACTGCCTAACTCCCTTTCAATTTTACTATCCTGAGTGGCATTAAATACTCAGTGAAAAGGAACTACTGAAATAAGGCAAATGTAGCATTTTTATCAGAAAGAGTTGCTGCATAAAATTAAAACAAAAATAGCTATGCTTTACAAGGAAAATTTTCAAGGAAAAAAATTTTAGTATTACAAAGTAACTCACACCTTTTGCTTCTTAGTTATTTTTTTGTTTACGTTTTTTTCTCATCTTAAATAGCTTTGATTTTATTTCTAAATCCTTACCAAAAAGGTTTGAGAAAGATTTTATTTACCGAACAATTGCCATTGTAAAATTATTAGTCAAAGCATTTTCCAATCATCTACTAGTTGATAAAATGGAGTCTATGAATAAGACATAGTGAAGAATTTAATTTTGCTTTTTTATAAGCTTATAAGATGGTAAAATTGAAATATGCTTTAGAGGTAAAAATATAGTGCACATGTTCAGGAATAACTAAACTATTTCATCATGAGACATTATGACCTAATTTTTATATTTTAAATGATGCATATCCTCCCTGTGTTCTGATTGCATTTCCTCTCTACCTATATCTCTGTTTAATTTCAAGAACATATCTATAAAAAACAAATAAATTTTATTTATATTGTACGTATTATCTATATGATTAAAAAAACCTGCTACCGATATTTAGACCTAAATTTCTTAGCAAAAAGCCAAAGGGAATTATCAAATATAAAAGATTATCAAAAGAAAAGAAAACAGAAAAAAAAAATAGCTAGCTAAGTACTCAGAAAGTGAAAAAGATTCTTTAATTTTCTGAGAAAAAGAGAAAGCTTCAATGGAAACCTGTTGTTACATAAAGACACAGTGAAGTACAGAAATAACTTGGTGAATTTGCATCTAATCATAAGAAAATCATAAAAGTGTGTTATTACACATGTTTGCATCATTTGTCCTTCTGCAACATTTGTTCTTCCACAGCTAAATCTCACTGAAGAGAAAACACTGCAAGCACTGCTGGGATTGGTTTTACTGAACTCCTATTAAATTTACTTTACAAGCATAAAAGTATATTGCCCATAGTATGAAAATTCAATGCAACTACTTTTTTAAGGTTAACTTTAATTCTCGCTTGAAGGTCAGGGTTTGGCTGTGTAGGAATACACCATTACTGCACAGATGTTGCCCTGGCTTGGGTCCCCCAGCACCTATCAATGAAACACCTCAGGTGCCGTGTGTCATAGCTCATGTCTGCACTTTGATTGCTTGTAGAGCTCCATAGCAACCGAAATAGAAGCAACCTGTTCTAGCAACAGGAGATTGCTTTCATATTTTACTAAGATTGGGTGTTCCGCTTGAGTTGTATAGTAGTGGATGACTTACTGGTTTGAAAAAAATAAAAATATTTACAGAGAAAAGTTTTGCCTCTTTATAAACTTGGATTTATGAAGTTCAGCAAACTTTGTTGATGCCCGGTAAGGCATCTGATTCACAGTCAATAATCAAGAGATTATATAATTACATATTAAATTAACAAGCTTTAGAGATTAAATTTAAGTGAAACAGGAAGAGTGATCATGGATCTAAACCAGAGGAGAACAAAAAAACCAAACAAACCAAACCAAACAAAAATCCAAAGCGAAACAACAAATAAACTAAACCCCCAAACAAACTCCCCTAAAATGAAACAGAAAAACAACCCAAAGAGAAACATTACATTACTATAATGTGATGACATAATAATTCTGACTTTTCCCAAGGGAAACTATGCAAAATCAAGAGGAACAATGAAAACATTAAGAACTTCCACATGGCATTGTTATATAATTCCTTAATTAGACTGCAGTTTGATGACTAAACCCTCTTCTCTCCCCAGCTGTAAATAGCAAAGGCAGGGTGTGGGATGATTTTGAGTTCTATTTCTGACCTTCTTGGCAGGTTTCTACACTGCAAAGCTTACTTTTATCCTAAAAGAGATATTTACAAAGGGAATAGTGAACATCCACTGTTTCTTTCATCCTCACTGCTCCTCTTCACTGTAGTGAAGCCCACAGAGGAGTTTGGTGCATTTAGAACTGATACAGTTGAAACAGCCAAAAAGATATTTCAGTTCTGTTTACCCAAACTATTTAATGTGTGACTCCCTAAAAAATCATTGCCTCCCTGCAGATAAAAGGCTAGAGGGGACAGTCATTCCCCAGGCAGTACCTGGATGTTATAAACATAGGACACTAATTCTGGTCCACTCATGCCTGCTATGCCTCATAACCAGTTGGGTGCCTCCAACTAAGAGCTGCATGACCATATCTTGAAAGCTGAAGAGTGCTTTGCAATTTTCTGCCTATTATGTTCCTGGTTCTTATTCTTGATTCAAAATCATTCCTCTTCAGTCTGCATACTTGAAACCTTTATTCCTTTATAACTCTCTCCAGTGCACAAAATCTGCCCACAGGTTGTTTTTAGACCAAGAATAATAACTAGGCTTTACCATACATCTGTCGTGAGACTATGGGACTGCTATCAGTGGGCTGTCCCATCTATGTTCCATGAAGGTGCACTATATAGATGATTTTTTTTTCCAACAATTGCTGCATCTTTTCTATACTCAGGGAAGATTGCACTGGTTGTCCCCATTTATTACCCTGTTGAAAGCTTTTATTCTCTACTATACATGGCCAGTTCTTTCCATTATTCATCTTTACTTTGCTTTTCAGATTTCTACACATGGTGACAAATGGTAACCCAGGAAAGTACCCCAAAAGCAGGAATAGCATAGGCTGGTACTTCTTTACTAAAACTTTTCTTTCTACGTTATATCATATTGGCTATAATGTGTCCAGTGGTCAGAACACAGAAGGCACAGGCAGTTTCCTGTGGTGGGACAAGATTCCAACATCCCACATATTCCAAGGGAATCTTTCACTATTCATCTGCAATGAATTTTGCATTTCTTCCTCAAAGCAATCCTGTGTGCAATCTCCTACACTCTTGGGTGATGCTCCATTTAATAGGTTATTATGTAAAACCAAGCATATCTTATTTTCTTTCTCCAGGATTATTAATGCCTCAGCTACAAATTCAGGTCCACAGAAGCTATTTACACCAAATCTTAGAACAGGATTTTTAATTGTGGATTTCAGCCTCAATGAGAAAATGTAATCTGAATCACAAATGAACAATTAAGTTTACTGACACACAGAATCTTTGTTCTGACCATTTCTAACTCCTGATATTAGATTCCTCAGTATAATGACTTCTTGAATACTGTTCTTTTGTAGTGAGAGCTACATAAAGAGTGCAGAAACTAATTTTCTAAACTTTCACCTTCCTTGGATCAGGTACATGCCTCACCTGTCTCTTAATTCCTCAGTAGGGTATCTGCTATGTTAACTAATGGTTAGGCAGATAAAGGAAATTATGATATACAAGATAAGAGAGAGTAACGAAGCTGGGGAACACTAATGTGTGTCTACACCAAAATCTGGGAAAACTGGCTGTAAATGGCATAATTATGTACTCTTACATCAAATATAGGCGCCTAAATTGTCTTTCTTTCTTCATAAATCGAGTATTTAAAATTGACCTCAGGATAACTGTTCAAAAAGTTGAAGTGTCTGATTTCAGTACAGACACTCTATGCTTTAAACTCCATTTATAAGAATAACATCATTATTCAAAACATAAATCATGAAACTTTTAAATTGAGAGTTTCGTTTTGTTGTTAATGAGCATGTCCAACTCCAGAGAACTTCAATACTGTAAATGAGGACAAAATGTAACCCCTAAATAATTAATTGCAAGTCACATTCATAATAAATACTGTAATTTAAAATTTGCTCTACAGCTATTCCTTGTCAATCAATATCACACTTTCTCAGAAGAAACAGATATGCTTTTCTTAACAGTGACTTGATATTGCTATTCTTTACATTGAATCATCACAGTTTAACAAAATCCTATAACAGGCAATAGCTTAAATTAGTTTTAGCAGGCCTTTTCATAAAAACTTTGAAAAGACAAGGCAAAAATCTCTTGTTCAGATACATAAATACTGCAATCAGGACAACTTATTCTGGGTTTAATGTAAACTTTTGACTGAAGCACAGATCTTCCATAGGATTTCAGCGTGCAGATCTATGGCTTTAAATTAGGCAGAAATGCTGTTGAGTGATGGCTCCTCTTAACATCAGGGGAGTGCTTACCTCTCTCACTTTACTTTGTACATGGCAGGTCTCCAAAACTCCTACTGTTAAATCTGAATTAAGTAGCCTTAATATGTATGATATTTAACATTTTCAGAAGCTATGCATTAAATCTGTAGCCTAAAACTTCTAGTTAAGAAATGAACCCAATACTTCAGGGCTTTACATGCATTTCTTTATCTTTAATTCCCCTTGCCAAGTAGAATGTTTCAGTGCTAACTATATAAAAGTTCACATCACCTGAGTCTGTTTCTGCAAGATTAGTGGAGCAACATCAGTATGAAACTGATCTTTTTCTTTCACAGCGTTTTAGTCTCTGAACTCTTAGGCTTGTATTAAATATGAAATAGGTATAATGAGTTTTAATTTTTAAAGGCATTAAATACCCTGAACAAGATGGTTAAGAATTGTAGAGCAACTTTGTCACTAAAAAGAGCTTAGCAAATCCGGTAAAGTACCACATTAGTTTTCTATATGCACGATTATATGTATTTGCTATGTTATCAGTTTCTGAAGATGTGTTCATTCCTTAAAGCTGAATTTCTTGTGAACAATGTTTGATGACATATGAGTGAATTAAGTAATTTTTAAAAAATAGAATTATTCACATTTCTCAGCATGAATTTGCATTCATTTCTTCAGCATTAGTTGGCACATAAAATTACATTAACTAAACCTTTCAATAAAAACTATCAATAATAAGTTGTTAATTTAAGCAGAGAAGGTATCAAGATATGTGTAATTGCACCTCAGCTGCGAAAACTGACAATTTATGATAATCTGGGTCACAGTCCAGCACTTTACCTCCTTTACCCATACCCTCCTTCAGG
Organism: Polioptila caerulea; assembly: GCA_013397295.1. NCBI lineage: Eukaryota > Metazoa > Chordata > Aves > Passeriformes > Certhiidae > Polioptila > Polioptila caerulea. The sequence continues at coordinate 623,032 of VYXF01000778.1, read as the reverse complement.
CCTGATGTTTTCCCTGTTGACCTTAGTAAGTGTCTGACACACTTGAAACTACTACATCAATGCTTTACGATAGCTCATACTTCAGCTGGCATACCAGCAGCATATTGTTTCTATTAATATCTCCCTTTTTGTCAATGGCTACCATTGGAGAAAAAAATGAGACACAATACTTGGTGTATATACACCTGCTAAAGCCTTCATGAAGTAAATGGCAATCTCAGAAACCATACCTAAAATTGTGTCCATAATCTGGTCTAAAGTAACTGTCATTTGTACTAGTGGACCAAAGCCAAAAAAAAAAAAAAAAAAAAAGGAAGAACTTTCTATTCTGCTTTAGATTAAAAATTATGGAGAAGGGGAGACAAAAGTTAGATGGACTGATGAAATCTTAAGTCCCATGGATCCTTTTAAAGGGATCAAACATACCCCAGAACACTACAAAGGGGACAAAAACTACTTTTTTAATAGTGTCCAAAGAAAAGATGTTGAATATAAAAAGGAAAAAGAAAAAATCCCAGTGTACAGAAACAGCAGGATAATTAAGACCTTGTGATCTGCGAGCTGTACATCTGTTAGTGGTAGCTCAAAGGAAACTGAAAGGTCACATTGCTGTCAACTCTCCTATAAATAATCAACCTTTGATTTCAGTAGTGTGGTGGGTTGACCTTGGTCGGTCACCAGGTGCCCACCAAGTTACTCTATCACTCTCCCTCCTCAACAGCAGAGAGAAAATGTACAATGGAAGCTCATGGGTCAGGATAAGGACAGAAAGATTACTTACCAATTACTATCACAGGCAAAGCAGATTCAACTTTTGGAAATTAATTTAATTTACTGCCATTTAAACATAGTAGAGTAATTACAAGTAAGAACAAATCCAAAACCACCTTCCCTCCTCCCCTCTCTCCTTCTCAAGCTCAGCTTTACTCCCTAATTTCTCTACCTCTTCCCCTCCAGTAGTGCAGGGGGGTGGGGAATGAAGGGTGCAGTCAGTGTGAAGGCTGCAGTCGGTTCATCACACATTGTCTGTCACTCCTTCCAACTCAGGAGAATGACTCCTTAAACTCTTTTCCTGCTCCAGTGTGGGATGCCTCCCATGGGATAAAGTCCTTCATGAACTTCTCTAGCATGGATCCTTCCCTCTGGTTGCAGTTCTTCCAAAAATGCTCCATCATGAGTCCTTACCATGGAGTGCAATCCTTAAGGAATTAACTGAAGGGTCCCCACAGGATCACAGGTCCTGCCAGGAACTTGCTTCAGCAAGGGCTCTTCACAGGCTGCAGATTCCTACGGAGTTTCCACTTTCTCTGGCACAGGCTGGACTGAAATGTGGATACCAGTTCCACCATGGACCTCCACAGGCTGCAGTGGAATCTCTGCACTTGTGCCTGAGGTCCCTCCTTTCCTTCCTCATTCACTGATCTGTGGTTCTCTCACATATTATCACTTCTCACTCCAAGTGCTGCTGCACAGCATTTTTTACTGTTTCTTAAATATTTTTGTCGAGGTGCTCCTAATGTCGCTGACTGGCTCAGATCTAGCCAGTGGCAGATCTCTCTTGGAGCCAGGTGAAAATGGCTTTGCCTGACATGGGGGCAGCCTCTGGCATCTTGGCACAAAACCCATCCCTGCAGTCCCCCCACTAGCAAACCTTTCCACACAAACCCAATGCAAGTAGCTGCAAGGCTATCACATGATAACAAATAATATAGGAAATGGTGAAGACGTGGAAGCGTATTTCTGTATTAAACTAAAGATCACTCTGTAAAATTAGGGTCCTCCTACAGTACAATTTCTTGTCCCACAGTACAATTCATTGTTGCACAGTACAATTTATTGTACATTATACATTAGAAGATGAATTTGTGCTATTTGTCACTCTTTACTCTCAAACAGGATTACAGCATAGACCACACTATCAGCTGTTCTCTCCAAGCAATACCTTAAGGTAAACTGGGAAATCAAAATATTCTTGATACTGAAGACTATCTTAATATCTATTTTCCATGTAGCTGCTGTCATCCTAGCGACATATTTCCAACAGTGAGAACACAGATAGCTTCCTGCAGAGTTTCTAATCTCAGGGCCATTTTGCAGAGCAGCCAGGAGGATGTGCTAGTGTAATAAGAAATCTGGTAACTACTGCCTAGAGATATAACACTTCATGTCTGCTCACTTTTCAAACTCTCTTGGCTTAAAACTGGGATCCTAGCTTGGCTCCTAAATCTTTCCTTCCTAAGATAGCAACACATTATTCTCACACCAGATAGCTTAACTTGCTGGCTGCCTACAGAAGCCCTGAGAGCCCTTTTAATTATATACAAAACTAACACACAAGGTCCATAAAACACTTCCAAGTCAGTCAAGACTGCAAACTACTTGGATTTCAAGTGAACATGCTTGTGTTTTGATTACGTTAGTAGTTCTGTTTACACTGCAAGTTAAGACAAAATATACCAAAGATCAAGGTGGACTTCAAGGTTGTACGCTGGACTTCAAAGTTAGTGCCCCAGATTTGCTTTGTTTAAAAGACAACTTAGGGTTATTTTGGGCAAAAAATTCTAAAATATGTAAAGAAGGGATGCTATTTTAGTAGGATTTTTCCCACAATATATTTTTAAAGTCTTCTTTTTGCTTGACATAATTTCCCTGTGGCATTGTGCCACCTCCACACAGCCATCCATAACTCTTCTCCTGCTTGAAACAATCTTCAACATGCCACTCTTGTTAATGACTGAGATACCCCCTGATGGTGCTTAACATTTAATAGTGCTAGAGCTCCACGTTTGCCCAAACAACCTTTTCCATTTAGCTTACCTCAAAGGTGTTCTAATTTTTCTTCAGAGACAGAAATCCTTTAAGCCCATTGTATCCTTAGGCTACAAATTTACTGAGATTTAGGTTTCCAATAAGAGCTCCAAGATGAATGCCACCTTCTCATTTATGAATCAATTTTTGCCCATCGGCTTTTCAGTGTTATTACTTTTTATTTTATTTTACACTCAAAGGAGAGAATCCAGGAATGCATACATACATACACACACAATATTGGGATAATGGGGGTAGGAGGAAGAACGTAAATCAGAACCAAATAAAACATGTGATTCTCCTCAAAATATTATGAATACAGAAATGTCAAAAATGCCATAGATAGAGTAACTTTTTCATCTTCAGGACTCTTGTTTTGATCATCAGCACTTGCCACAAAGGCAAGCACGCTATTTCTAAGTGTCATGAGTTATGTTTTTATATAACAGTTTTCAGCAGTTAAAGAAACACTTTTCTTTTCTTGCACCACAATTCAACTGATGCTATCATCTGTCTTCAGCGGTTAGCATGTGTTAGTTCTCAATGAAGACAACACTGTATCGTGGAAAACTCTGTGAAGGAGTATCACATGAAAAAGCTTTTCTTGCCTAAACTAACTAAAAATCCAGTGCAATTCATTTGGAGCTAAATTTCAAACAGGTGAAACAATAAACTGAATGGTTTAAAAAATGTAGTTACAAGAATTATCATTTTTAAATCGGAGACTTGTAAATTCTGATTTATTTTAATGGTGTTTTGACTGAAATGAATGTTGAATTTCACGTAAAGCGCAACACACTACGCAATTCTAATTGGGGAGTTATGTATTTATGGTCATGTATCAAATCTAGATAAACTATAATCCCATTTTAACTGCTTGCTGCAAGTCAGATACTATTTTTGCTCTATGGTTTAGAATTCAAACTCTTTGAGGAATACAATGAAAATCAAAAGCTGGAATCAATCTTCTGTCAGAGGTTAGCCTGCCATGACAGAACTCTCCTAGGCTTCAGAAACATTCCCTGCAAAATAAGAATTGCCATGCAAACCAGGCAACGTTTGCCAAATCCTGATGGTACTAGCTAATTAGAATTTTATCTGCATTTATGACAGCTGCTATATTACCTTTAGTTATATCATTATATCATAAGTAATTATTTAAAAACAAGAACCCGTTCATTTGATGGGAAGGGAGGTATCTTCAGAGTTCATAACTTATCAATAAAGCTAAAAAAACTGAGCAGAATCTTTCTGTAAGTGGGACATTTGGCAGTCCACCTCTGATGATTTTTTAAAAGAAACAGAAAGCATCTTCCAGTACAGCTAAACTATGATAGTAATGAAAACACCTGGAGTTCAGTATTATCTACATGAATGCTTAAAGGACACTCCTTATCAATGTGTGACTCAGGCCCAAGAGACTCTGCATAACCATTGAGACACTGACCCATGGGATGTACTACAATCAGTCAAGGCTCTCTTTTAACACCACAGAACCTGACATGCTGACCAATTTTTTCCATTTATGTCTTGCTCACTACTAGAGTTTTTTCACTGCTGTATTCTATGTCTGGATTTCCTATTGCACAGGCAGGTGGAAGTGATGTAAGCTATTGTGGTCTTACATTCTAAATTATTCCTTTTAGTCATATTAGGAAAAAAGTGAAAAATAATCCAAGAAAACCAAAATAAAGCAAACCAAAAAACCTCAAGAGTGCTGTTGCTTGCACTTGGAGAACACATCTTGCATACCAAACATCAGGAAAAGCCATTTTCAAAGGTTATCTGAACTCATGTTAAATAGTTGACTACTCAGTCAAGTGAAAAAGATCCAAAGGATGAAATAATAAAGCATCAGGGACAAAAGATCCACACACTATTTAGCAGAGAATGAGGCTTTCTATAATGGAAACATAAGTAGAGACTCTTACAGCACTTTGAAAAAATGATTGCAAGCAAAGCCTTGTGAAACGTCAACATATTCTGTGACAGCTGTTTACAGGTTTTCCTTTTAAGCTGTTCACAGTTGTATGTCAGAGCAATAATTTTAGGAAAAAAATAGAGATCTGAATGCTTTTCCAGATACAGGCATGCAATAAAAATACACTCACCTGAAAATAAATGATAATGGTATTTTTGGGTTAAAAAAAAAGGTTTGTACACTGCAAATTGAAAGACTCTAACCCCTGAGTTTTCTAAAATGCATTTTTCAGGTTTAGTTATACATTATTTAATACTCAGAATTCATTTTCATAGTTTCTGGATAAACCATTCAGAATGGCAACATATTATAGTTGAGAAGAAATGGAGGGAAATAGAACATAATACAAAGCAGCTACAATGTCTCCTGCTCCACTTAAAAAAAAAATTTAAAAATCTGTAAGTATGAAAATCCAACGTTTTTTGCCATGACAAAGCAATGAAGTTAAATTCTTACAGTACTGTGTTTAAGAAAAAGCTAGGTTCAATTTGAAAAGTGGTTCTGCTTCAGATAGCATTTGGCTTCCTAATACTGACTTATGGCAGTAATGAAGGACTTTATTTTTATTTATAGTTGTTGTTTTGTAAGAACTAAAGAAAAAAATATGCTTTAAAGAATTAATATGAATATTTCAAAGCATTCTTATTATTCTATATCACTGTGTAAAGCAGTCTTCAAAAACTCTGGGAAGCAGTGTAAATGAGGTGAGTGATAGCACAGCATGGGCCATTTGGCACCTGTAAGAGCTTCTGTTGCACAACGTGGTTTGGCAGATTTTGTGCTTTTTCTTCCAAGGCTCCCTTTTACTTATATGGAAAGCAAAAACTTATATTTTGTGTTTTTTGAGTGGTATGTTTACAACCCCTGTAAGGAGCTGAAATAGCAAACTGCCTTAGACTCTCTACAGTTCTTTCACAGAAGAAAACAGGAAGACAATCCATGTGTAATAGTTTCTAGTTTCTTGCTGCTACCTCTCCCTGCTAACCATAATATGGATGAGACACAGCTTATTATCTTTGGCTTTATGATTACAATAATATTCTCTTGCCACTGAGGAAGCTTGCCTTCCTGGGTGGGAAACACAGAACAGTACAGCTATTTTAGGAGAAAGCTTGCTGTACCACACAGGAAGATTTTGTTCAGAAGCAAAGGCTTGAACCAAACAGGGGAGAACACTACTTCTTTCAGTATAAGTCCTGTTATGAAATCTTACACTTATGAAAGTTGCCTCAGTGACATGACAGAAACCTCTGAAATGCAAATATCTATACATTCAAAACATCATTAGTTACTCAAAACTTCATTAGGTATAATCAAGAAGAGTTATGACATCTTCTGCTAAAATTCCTCACATATATCTGCAGGGTAATGTCATAGAGTTAGTATCTGACAAACTTCTCTCATAGGTAAGCATGGCCTAAATACACTAGAGAAGATAAGACTAGAGAAGATTCAAGAAGATGAAACAGAAGCTGAGACATTGGAAATCTAGAAAATAAAAAGGCATAGGATCGATTAAAACCTGGCCATAATGTTTTAACTGGGGTCTTCACTGGTAAAGATGAGTACCTATTGAAAAATACTTTTCTCTAAAGCCCAAGGCTATTTTCCTAGGTTTAAACTATGACTTGTGGTGCGTTAGCCTTGCCTGGCTACTAAATGACCAACCAGCCCCTCTCTTTCTGCATCTCCTCAGCAAGACAGGAGAGAAAGTAAGATAAAAACACTTTTGGGTTGAGATTGAGATGAGAAGACTGATTAACAATTACCACCATGGGGAAAACAGGCATTACTTTGAGAAAATTAAATTTATTGTCAATTAAAATAGGGCTGGGTTGTGAGAAACAAAGAAAAAGAAAGGCAACACTTTCCACTCACTATCCCTTTTTTTGAGGCTCAACTTCACTTTTTCATTCCTGACTTGTGAATATATTTGCTCTGGTGACTCCTTCTTCAGAGCTGCAGAGCAGTCTCTGCTCTGATTTCTGGAACATCTCGTTTCCCTCCTTCAATGACTTGGGAGTTTACAGTGATGTTTCTCCCATTTTTCCTCGCTTCTTACTGCCAGGCAACATTTTTTACCCTTTCTTAAGCATATTTTCTGCAAGATGCCACCTCCTTGGTGGTGAGGCTCAACAGGGCCCTGAGGTGGGTGGACTGGAGAGAGATGGGACCAGCTGTGTCCAGCATGAACAGCCACAGATCCTCCTCACAGAGGTCACCCTGCAGTCCTCACCTCTAGTGCTAGGGCAGCTGCACCTAATTCTTACCTAATTCTTCATTTTTTAATATATATATGGGATGTGGGTTTCTTACCTGGAAACCCACATCCAATACATATATTAAAATAATGAAGAAAAAAAAGGGAGGTGAGCAATAAAAAGTATCAAGTGAATAAGGTTGAAAAGCATGAGTGTTTAGCAAAATAAAAGTGTGCATTCTTGTTTCCTTGCATAGAGTTAGCCTGTGTAATGTGGCAGAGACTCTTTCTGTATAGTTGAAGAGAATTTTTGATATATTGTTGTAATTGTCAAGATTAAATGTGAAAAATGAAATATTTATCTTTTCAAAAACAAGTTGAAACACTTGAGCCAGAAAGGTTAAAACAAGTTCATGGAACAATCACACAAACAATTTAAGGCCATGATTTATTTAGCAGGTTCAGAGTGATAATGAGCAAAACCTCTAATCAGTGCCCACAGATATTAAATAATAAATTCAATAGGTTGAAAAGGATATTTGTAGAGCAGCAAACATTAGTCTAATGATTGAATTAATCTTAATGCAGAGAAATTCTTGCATGCCAAATTTATTTAACACATAACATGCTAATGAAGATAAAACTGGTGGGTCTTCCTTACCCTTACAAATTAAGTGTTACTTGGGAAAAGTTGAAAGGGCATCAAGTGGCAAAGTTTTGTAAGAGGCATATGAAAAGATTGAGCTAACAAGAGACAGCAAAAGATAAGGTACTTGTTCTGTACTACATTTTGAATGGCTGAATATAAATTACTGGATTAGCACAGTTTATCAAAGAACCTGCTATGTAAAATAGATCTAGAAATAACTATGTGCTCCATAATTAGCCAATCATTCTGGTGCTTCCTAAACCCACTTTTGTTGACTAAGAAGGAAAATCTGTCTATGTCTGTGCACATAGGCTGGAAGTTCAGATCTCTGTGCTAATTAATGTGGTTGTTTTGGGTTTTAGGTTTTTTTTCTGACTATCAAACAAATGTGCTTACAATGACAATTAAGGACAACTTGTGTCAAATGTCTTGCCTAAAAAGAACCTTGGATAAATAAATTGACAGACAAACAAAAAAACTCGAACAATGAAGAGAATTGGTTTTTTCTCCTTTAAAAATATTCAGCATCTCTAATGGGGTAAAACCAACTGTTACAGTAGAAAGTGCTACTTTCAAATTGCTCACAGTTTGGCATTTTGATACACAGATGAATGGCCCAGTTTGACAAACATTCCACAGGGCAGATTATCAGCAAAGCTGATTCTCAACTAGAGAAAGAAGTTTATTTCCTGTAATTTATTGGGGGGAACATGCGCTTATAAGTGGAGCTTATATTGGGGAGGGTGCTTATATTGAGGAGGTTTTGTTTGGTCCTGTTTGTTTGTTTGTTTGTTTTTAACTGGTCACTTCTCAGCTATTTTAAACTGATTCTTTGCTGAACTATCATCCAGAGATATACACCTGGCTACACTGATCAACCCTTCTTGTCTGTGATGGCTAATTCAAATGATCAAAGCTATTGCATACACTCCATCAGAAGCAAACTAGTGCTAAAGAGGTAGGCACTGTACCCAAGTTTAAAGTCACTTATGTGTTCCTGAGAGAAATAGATTTGAATTTTTTCATCTAGTAAAATGATTTTAAAAATTAAATTAAATTATTATTGGGGAAAGGCCTAGAACAGAAGTCCTGTGAGGAGCAGCTGAGGGAGCTGGGGCTGTTTAACTTGGAGAGGAGGAGGCTCAGGAGAGACCTTACTACTCTCTAAAACTGGAGTCTGTAGCCACATGGGGGTCAGTCTCCCAGGCAAGCAGTGACAGGACAATGCAGCACAGTTTTAAGCTGCACCAGGGGAGGTTTAGGCTGGACATTAGGAAGAAGTTCTTTACAGAAAGAGTGATTGGGCACCAGAATGTGCTGCCCAGGGAGGTGATGGAGTCACCACCCCTGGAGGTGTTTTAGAAGAGACTGGACATGGTACCCAGTGCCATGGTTTAGTTGATAAGGTGGTGCTCAGTCATAGGCTGGATTCAATAACTTCAAAGGTCTTTTCCAATCTGATTCATTTAATGATTCTATGAAATAATCTAATTATTTAATCTGGCTAAGGTGCAAGATTTGCCAGATTTACTTGAAAAAAAAAACACAACTAAACAAAGAGCCCTGTCACTGGTCAAGAGAGTGACAAGTATTTTGTCATCTTTTTACTTAGACTAAATACATTATTCTATGCCTGACATGTTAAGATTTATTTGCATATCACATATTTTAATTTCAGATGCACTGAACAGGATATATAGGACTTAGACGCATTTGAGGAAGTAATACAGCATATGATATAAAAAAAATTTAAAAAACATCAAAACCCTCTTGTTAGCAGAAATGTGCAATATGCAAATACTTCCTCAATACCTTTCAGAGATCAGTGTTAAGTGCTCTTAAGCATTACATCTGGCACCACAACAATTTAACACTCTTGGCTAGTCTAGACATGCTACTCCAATTTCATAGCCTCAACCAAGTCACACAGATTTTAATGGGCAACCAGGACAGAAAAATAGAAGACTGCTGTCAGTGTACTGCCAGAATTGTGAGATGCCATATATCTTGGGCAGAATACAACACTGAGTAGGCTGGCATCTTGTAATAGGCAAACATTTGACAAGACCAAAAAGGAAGGAGCTGAATTAAGCAATATGGCACTCATCTTTTCCCCTGGTTAAGCATTCTCTTTCTCAATTTGGGTTGTTTTCCAGATTCTTCTGGAACTTCACAGTCTTCTGAGGACAGGCGTTCTTTCGTTCAAGTTTGTTCAGTTGACAGAATGATTCATGGACATTTTTGAGCCATAAATAAAAGAGCTTTCTAACTTTTGAGCAGCACAGAGCTGTTCTAAAATGTACATGGAAGCATTACCTATACCAATGTCAGTTCCACAGCACTCAATTTTTTCATTCACAATGCCTATGCTGTCATGCATAATCTATCCAGCTGGCAGTTTACCTGACACCTTTCAAGCCATTGCTTTCTCCGCTGCCCTGATAATACTCATCTAATTTTTCTCCTTTTCTCTCCCTATACTTGTGAAACAGAGTAGGCAATGTCAGCAGCCACTTCTGGATGTGACCCACTGAGAAAGGCATTTTATCTTGTCACCAACCTCAACATAGGGAATTTTAAGCAAAGGACATGAGATATTGAGAGACAACAACATACAGTGCTACCATGATTTATTCTTTCGAAGTTAATATATAAATAAATAAATACTTATAACAGTTGAACTAGATTAGACAGCATAGTAGAATATACTTTTTGTCAAACAAGCAAGAAAGGGAGAGATACACACTTACAAAAAGTCACAGAAATAGCTCCTCCAAAAATGAAACACTGCGGACCATAAGTCTCTTTCATACTAAAATGTCTTCCAAAGGATTAAATTGCTTATTCTTAAATGGTTCTTTAAAATTTATTGTGCTCTTACAAGGATTTTTAAAAATCTGTCCATGTAAGTTCTTGTGGCTCATCCTGCAGCCCAAAAGAAAATAAAGCATGTAAAGCAACTCAGTGTTTGGATTCCAGTACTCTTCACTATTTTTTGCTTAACCAAACTCAGTCGCTTATTTTGGCATGGTATCTTCTGCCATTTACATAGAGTAGCTCAAAAATGCCATCTGACTTTCAGGATAGAAAATATTATTTATTTATTTATTGATTGATTGTCAACAAAGTATTTTGTTTTGTTGGAAGGCATAACTCATATTTTAGGCTAGGCACTGAAGTGTGCCTAGTGTATAATTGGGGTTAAAAAATCATAGAATCACAGAACCATATAAAAGAATATTCTGAGTCATTAGGAACCCACAAGGACCATTCAAGTCCAACTCCTGTCCCTGCACATGATAACTCCAAGAGTCACACCATGTCCCTGAGAGCAACGTTTTTTGAACTCAGACAGGCTTGGTGCTGTAACCACTTCCCTGTTCCAGCTTTATGCCACCCACTTGAGCCCTGTCACTGGTCAAGAGGGTGACAAGATTGGTGCATGCCCCTCTGCTTCTTCTCATGATTGTAACTGCAATGAAGTCTCCCCTCAGTCTTCTCTTCTCCAGGCTGAACAGACAAAATTACCTCAGCCCCTCCTCATATGAGGAATTTCCCTGTTGACACTTCCCCATCTTCATGTTCCTAAAGAGACTATTTTAGTTAGGTTTCTTAAAGATGAACTGGACAGGCATCATATGCCTAACACAGCAGTCCAGGCATGCAGAAGCAGAGCAAATGAGCATAGTTAGAATTTCTTGTGAATGTGGCCATGAGGGTCTGGTAAGACTGCAGAGGATATTAACAGAACATAACCACCATCAGCTTATTTTTAATGATGTTCATCTTTAAAATCAGTCATGTTGTCTCTTTAAATGCTGAAGGGAAGTTGAGCAGACAAAGGTCAGTATCATTAACATCTAGATTGTCTGAATATCTCTGTACCCTAGCGGAAAGTGTTATATCTGTGCATGTCTGTATGCATAGATATGCATATATTTATCTATTACAGCTGTCACAGTGACCTATATTAATCTATAACATATGTTAGATATTTTCAGTCTTCTGCAAAATGTATAATTAATATGTCTCCAAATAGTGTAGCTGCTCATGCAAGAGGGATTCATATTATTAAGTGCCCATTTACAACTGGATATATATGATTTCCATTCATAATGAAGTAATAATGAACAACAAGTATGTGTAGTATATGCAAAATTAATAAATAAATATTAAGACCTGGAGTAATGGCACAAAGCAACTACCTCATACAAGTCCTTTCATTTCTCATGAAAAGAAATATATGAACTGTGAAACTATAATTCAAACAACTAATCCAATCCATTGTGGTGTGGGTGATTATTTTTAAGTCATTTAGTTTCTCTTCTGAATGATCCAAGGAATCTGCACTTAAATCAGCTGAAAAAGGCAGCAGTGCAGGGAAATTTTTGATTACACTTTTAATTTCACAAACTAACCTACAAATGTCTTTAAACTTGCTGGTAACACTACAGTATTACTAACCACCTACATGTTTTTATTGAAAGTGTAGCTACAATCCATTAGTTAATGGCTATGCTGTGCTTGCCAGATCACATTCACACTCACAACAAATATAAGTGCCAGGGTTTCAAGGGCCTTGGAATAACACCACCAATTAAAACCAGCCTCTTTTGTTACATTTTTGCAAATCCAATACATTTTAAAAAAGAAGAAAACCCCAAAACACTCAAATTGTATTGGCTTCTCTACTGAAAAGAAAATCAATTTTGTATGCCTTTGCTGTGTTACAGTATAAGTCTTCAGCAATACTGAAATATGTGCTTGTACATTTGAATTACATTTTAAATAACAACAATTTAACGTGTTTTTACTAATAAATTGCTTTCCCTAAATTCAGTAATTTACCACTTCCTTTTAACAAAAGCAGATTTTTTAATATTCAGTAAAAGTTAAACATCAAAACTGGTCAATCACTCCATCACATTCTCTTGTAAGTCATATATATTTTTACATAAGAAAAAACAAAGAACATGTAAAGTGATAAACATCACACCATTTGGCTCCTGGATTATAAAATATGCAATTATTATATGGTTGACAAGCTTTTTATTTTTTTCCCAGTTATTTTAGATGCATGAATCATTAATAACTGATGTTTCTACTTGAGTATGTCTTCAATAGTTATCTCCACGACACTATTTAACAAATGCAGTTATGGAATAGAATAGTTCACTATAGTAAAGTAAAAGAAAGAGGTTATTCAATCTTTCTCAATGAACTGAAACATTTTCTTTAGATCTTGAAGACAAAACAGATCTAATGTAAAAGAGTAGTGGAGCATATTACCAAGTAAGCAAAAAGAATCCTTCTCCTAAATGGTAGGCACATAGAATTTCATTTCAAGTTTTGTATTGAAAATGACATTCATGTGTGGTTTTCAGAGTGAAGAACTTAAAAATCACCATAAATATGCTGGGAATATTTGAGCATGAAGTACTTAGATGATGGTTCAGTAATGCAGATTTGTTTAAAATAACAGGTGAGTTGTTTAATGTAGAAATAAATATATCTTACTACAGAGTAAGATATCTTACTACATTAACTTGCAGGAGTGTACTTTTGACATGAATCTCATAATCATTTCCACTTGACATATGTTTTGGAGCACAAGGATGAGATTCCTTTGGAATGGATGAAATCAGAATTATTTTTCAGTAACTGATGTGCATTCAGCCCATGGACCACAAAAGTCCAGAGCAACTGCCACAGAAGTATACGCAGTAAACTCTCTGTTCTCAGCACCAGTTGCTTCACATCCAGATCTGTTCCTATTCTGCTGTGTAATACTTCATTGTGGTGCTACAAACACTAATAAAGGTATAAAAACTATGTGTAGGTATATACTAGAAAATGTTTTTCTCCTTTCTCACAAATGTGCCCAGATGTTACTAAATAAACCTTTTTGTGGGTTTTTTTTTGTTGATTTTTGTTTGCTTGTTTGTTTGTTTGGGGTTTTATTTGCTTGTTTGTTTTTGGGGGGTGGGTTTTATGGTGATGTAGCATGGGATTTATATTGCAAAGCTTTTTGTCAAAGTAGCAAAATATTCAAACTGCCCTGAACAATTAAAGATTTATTTATGTCTTTATTTATTTGTTTGTTTCAAGATGGGAAAAAAAAAAAAACTCCAAAGTTTTTGAACGTTTTGGAGAAGATTTTTTTATATATTTTCCTTTCCTTGCCACAGGTAAATATGTTTTAAGTTTAGTTGCTTACGTTGCTCCCATGTCTAGATGGGCTCTCTGTAGCACACAGGCCTTCACCTTGCAGCCACAGAATAAAGACATTTAACATGCCATGCACAGTAAAAAAGGCAAGTACTCTACTATTATCTTCCTTCTCCCTACATGTATTTACCTGGATTAGTATGAAAGGGGATAAAGCATTGCACTAAGAAATTATTCAACTCTTATTGCTGTTTCTAGAAGGCTTACTTTCATGGGTTTTAGACTGCAAATATAATTCCTTTTTTTTTTCTCATCTACCTAATTTATCATTTCTCCCCCTTCTCCTCTTGTTGAAGACAAACAGAGCAAGTGTATGTACAAAATCATAAAACATTCCTTGGGAAGGTAAATATTTGAAAGAAAACTGAATATTCATTACCTGCATAATTTAATTTTCAAATTTTATTCAGAGAACCTCCCTTATGCATGGATTTCTCCTTAGGAAAAAAAAAGCAAACATAAAAATCTGAGAAAAATTAAAATATAAAGCCATAAAATAAGCATAATAAAATGAATACCTAGTCTCTGGACAAGTCTAGGGCAAACCTGAAGACACTTAAGCATGAGGTTATTTCTTAAGATAGCACAATTTTTTCTTTCAAAAGACTAGATTTCCTTCCCAGATAGTGAAGCTCACTAAGACGCTTGTTTTAAGGAAGGAACTCCTGGATTCCATGAAGGTACCATATGGATTTTCTTAAAGAAACAGTCAAAATTCATCATCTGCACTTCATGACATGTTAATTTTCAAGATGGCATGAGACTTATAATACTTTCCAGTCAGTATTTGGTGATTGTTTGGAGAAAGGAAAACTGATTAGAGAAGTTATTTTTAGAAATTGTTGCTTAGAATTGTGCTTTTAAAAGGTAGGATATTTTCATTTCAGTTATAGAAAGAAAAAAAAATAAAAGAGGAAAAGGAAGTTATGCAATAGGTATTTTTATTTAATTAGCACTGTAAAAATGAGGCATAAAAATAAAAATGTCCTTCTCCTTTGAAAAATGTTATGTGCAGATGGATAAGAAAAACTGATAAATCTCCCAAAAGATATGAGTATTCCCTTAGCAACAAGAACAGCAAAGATTCATCTCACACAAAAAGGTTGGATTTGTGGGAATCAGCTAAATTTAGGTGTCTGAGCTTCCCTTATACACAATGCCAACCAGTCAGTATGTTTTGGAAAACTCTACCTCTCACATAAAAGTAGACACATCTACCACACATCATTTATCACACCATCTGACTGGGTCTCTAGTCTCAATCGTGATAATTGAGGTCTCCACTGACTACACCTGGATCTCAGACTGATTCACATCTACCTCCAACTCACATCTGAATGAGCCACAGGTACATCACAAGGTTACACACATGGCACCTGCACTCACACCTAAACCTCACTTCTCTTGTCTGACCATCAGCAATGCCAGGTTAGAAATATCCTGGGGTACCCAAGCTGTTCGGATGTGGATGTCAAATAGGAAAGAAGGAGTGCAATTAACAAGAAGTAGGTATTCAACCAAATGTCGATGTATAACAAATTATCTGAGCCCTATGCATAGAAATTGTGGAGCTAAATTTAATACAAAACGTCTTCGTGTGAATTTGGTGTTTGAGCTCCTATTACACTCAACAGAAATATGATGAATGGACTGTAGAGTGAAATTTAGCAAACCTGGTTTAGGTACCTGGTTTAAATGAAAGCTTTTGTGTTCAGTAAATTAAAAAGGGAGCTTAGACAGTTAGGATAAAGTTTTAGATTTCTACACATAAGCATCCAAATTCAGAGTATATATGAAGCTGAGTCCATCATTAGTTTCTGGAACTAATGTGGGCATTATTTGATTACTTTCTACAGCCTTTATTCATAGCCTATGGTGGGATAAAGGCATTTCTTTACAAGATTTACTTGACTCATTCCATATATCTACCTCAGGAGCTAAAGTGGAGAAGAAATGAGTAACCTGGATAATAACTATTTGGGTTTGATTTCTGTGCTGTGTATAGTACTATATCAGATATCCTACCATAAAGTTACAAGTTTATGCTTCGTTTACCTTAGAGAATGCAGGTTTTTCTTTCCTTTTTTTCTTCACACCTGTATTGCACAGTCTATGCAAGACGAATTAATTTATAGGATTTCAGCATCATAGAATGGTTAAACTTGGAAGGGAAGTCTGGAGGGGGTTTAGTCACACCTTCCTGCTCAGATCAGGAAGTTACCATGACTCAGCTAGAGAAATATCCTGTTCAATTTCCAAAATATCCATGAAGATTCCACAATCTCTCTGGGAAACTTTGTGCAGAGTTCTATATTTCCAATAGCAATAAAATGCAGAGTGTTTTTTCCTTGTTTTTTTAAAAAAATTCTCTGTATTTTAGTTTGTGCCCAGTGTCCCTTCTTTAATTTGGTATACTACTGAGAAAAGTCTGTCTCTCTCTCTGCTCTCCTTCCTGCACCACATTAGGTATTTGCACACATTAATTAGATCCTTCCTAAGCCTTTCCATTCTCCAGGATGAAGTCACAGTTCTCTCAGCACCTTCCCATGTGACAGATGCTCTAACACCTTAATAATCTTTGTGGCCCTTTTCTGGACTCAGTCCATATTTCCATTTCCCTTCCATACTAGACAAAACAGCACTGGACTTGGCACTTCAAATGTGTCTCACCAGTGCTGAGTAGAGAGAAAGAATCTTTCCCATCAGCTTGCTGGCAGCACCCTTTCTATTACCGTTCAGGAGACTGATTTCTTTTCTTCAAGGGTGTCTTTCTGGCTCATGGCTAATTTGCTATCCACCAGGACTCCCAGTTCTCTCACTGCAAAGCTGTTTACTAGTTGTCAGGCCCAAGTCTGTGTGGGTGCAATGAGGATATTCTTCCTGCATTAAGTTAATCCTCTCAGTGCAGCCATCAACAATTCTAATTCTACTTAAAATTTTTAACCACTTAAATGCTGAATTTAACAATGCCATGCTAAATTCAATACTTTATTCTCACAAATATAATCTTTCTTTTCATCAACTTGCTATTAGGAATAGGAGTTGCACTGCTAAGACTTCATTAGTAAAAGGATATGTAATACTAGGAAATTAGTTGTAATATCAAGGTAACAAGGAGTCACATCTGGCAACAATAACTTTCACAGAATTTGAGAAACAGCAAAAATATCAAACAAATATTTCTGCCATAATCACACTATCATACCTTTAAAATGTGAATTGTGTCAAATATAGTTATGTGATAGAGCACCTAGAATGCTAATAAAATCTTTCTAATATATTTAATAATGATTAAAGATACATGTGTTCAGTTGTGCTTTTGACTTTAATTTCCCATGGAAAGTCTTTAAATAATAAAACGAGCTGCTGCTGTTCTATTCCTAAAAAGTACAGTTAAAACACCATGTTCACAAGGCAGGAATAAAACTCACTCAGGCCAAAACAATTACTAATAAAGAGAAACACTGATTTTAAAACTGTACAATTTAGAAGACATCTGTTTTATTTTTCTGATTCTGAATAGAGAGAAGAAAGAAGTGCTTAAGAACAAAATATTACAACATTCAAAATACTACTACGAATTAAGCAGTGTATTACAGATTCTAGAAGACTTGAGCACTCCATCTGTACCATAGACACCAAATGCCCCTTTTATCAAATAAAAAGCTGATTCAGTTGAAGTCAGTAAGCAATGTAGTACTATTTGCTCAGTCACTGAAGATCATTAAATCAAGAAATCATTCCATAACATATGCTGTATATACCAGCAGAAGACACATGCTTTTTTAGGTTATTGGCTAGGATTTCTGATCTATATTACGCAGGATGTTGTACTAGTCAAAACAGTCCCTTGGGCCTCAAAATATCTTTGCACTTCTGGAAGTCACAGATTTCACATTGACAAAGGGTAGTTCAGTCACACAGACAAGAGGTAGAAACTGAAAATAAACGCTTTCAGACTGAGAATACAACACTATCTATAATATTCTGGTGGGTTAACCTTGGCTACTGCTAGGTGCTCACCAAGCTGCTCTATCACTCCCTCTTCTTAGCAAGACGGGAAGAAAATGAGACGAAAAAGCTCAGGGGTTGAGATAAGGACAGGGAGATCACTCACCTGTTACCATCACTGGCAGAACTGACTCAGCCTGGGGAAGATAAATTTAATTTATCAATAAAAACCCGAGTAGGATTGAGAGAAACAAGAAAAACAACACTAAAAACACCTTTCCCACTACCCAACCCTTCCTTCCTAGGCTCAAATTCATTTTTTTCATATCCTCCTGTTCTGACTCCTCCCCACTTTACCCTGCCACTGCATTGTGTTAAGGGATATGAAAGGGATTTGCAGTCAGCCGGTAAAACTTTGTATCAGCTGCTCCTTCCTCATCACGCTCTTACCCTGCCCAGCTTGGGGGCCTTTCTAAGAATACATGGGTCCCTTCCACAGGGTGTGTGTCTTAAAGACCAGACTGCTCCAGAGTAGGTTCCCCAGGAGCCACAGCTTCGGCTCCTGCATGTGCTCTTCACGGACTGCAACTTCCTTCAGGGCAGACCCGCCTCTTTCAGGGTGGGCTCCTCCACGGACTGCTGGGGGCACCACCTTCTCCACCAGCTGGGAGGGAAACTATTTGGTGTCTGAAGCGTGCTCTCTACCTCCTTCTCCACGGCCCTTAGTGTCTGCAGGTTTGTTTCTCACATTTTTCTTACTCCTTCCCTGCAGCTGCTGTGCAGCTCTGGGCAGCAATGGATCTGTTTTAGAGCCACTGGGAACTGGCTCTGTCAAGCATGGGGGGGAGCCTCTGGTGTCTTCTCAAAGAGGCACCCCCTGCAGTCCCCCTTCCTGCAACCTTGCCATGTAAACCCATATAAAACATATAATCAAACACCAGTAGAAATAAATCACTGGACTATTTTATCGCTGGAATATTTTAAGGCATCAGTTTGTTTTAAGGAAAGTTGTGTGAAACGTGTTATGGTAGAGGTTTGACTGGATAATGGTATCACTTTGAAACTTAAAGTCTCTGAATGTCTGCAGGAGCTCTGGGCTTGCTGTGATGTGAAGAAAAGCCTTATAAGTAGAAAGTACTCACAGAAGAAAAATAACTCTTAATTCCTTAAGTCCTTTGTTTTAACCTGGCAAAAGCATCTATGGTTTGAAACTGTCCTTGGTATCATCAGTGATGGCAGCCAAAGGCACCAGCTTTCATCTCATGAGCGAGCTTCCCCTTCCTTTAACCCTCTAACCCTTCTCATAGTCCCCCTGCCCCATCCAGCCTTTTCATCTCACTGCTGAGGACCTGCAAGTGCTCTTCTCAGGCAGCAGCAGCTAGGAAGTTTTGGAAAGTTATCTGTTCTTCTTGGAGAAGCAATGAGATAAATTCCCCTCCTACTGCTAATTCAATGGTTATGGCCTCCTGATTTAGACTCCAATTAGCTTTGGTGTGTGGAGAAAAAGAGAGTAGAATAGGAACAGTTGTAACACAGTGGCTTTTCTAAACCAAGACAATTTTTAAATCCTCACTGCAATGAGGCATCGAAGAGATGTAAAGAGATAGCAATCTTCTTATGCCTCTCAGATTTTATTTATCTTTTTAAAGAAATAAGTGCATGGGCTAAGATTGAATTCGGACTTCAGACTATTTTATAGCTCTTCTGTAGGGTAATTCACCAACCTGACTCCAGTTTTTCTTACTCCTGCTTGCCTGTAGCTAAATGTGACACTGTGAGATTCTGTGTGAGGTATGAACTTGTGTTTAATGAAATGGAGGATATGACTTAAAGGCAAATGTTCCTATTTTAGTTCTCATAGTCTCATATTATGAAAACGCAAGAATAACTATGGACAGTAAATTATCTAGATCTGGGCATTAATACAGTAAGATTTCTTTTACACCTTAGGCTGTTTAGCTATGGACTACTCCAGTATTGCCAAATAAGAAACTTTGGAGGCAGCAAAATGAAAGGGATTAAGCAGAGGGTATGCCTGCAAGGTTAAACCATCATCATCCCGTGGGTGTAATGATAGTGACACTGTAAAACCAAAGCTCTTTGCAGGAGAGGCTTAGCTTCTCCACATGGGACACTATCATATGACCAAGTGTAATACAAGGCAATCTTGCCATTACTCTGAACTTTAATCTTAATTAAGCCACTGCCACAGAGATATTCCTACTTAGTACTGGAATTAGAGTACCATTTAACACCTCTGACATTACTTGACTAAACTGACACTAATACTATGGTATCAGATTTATTAAAAAGTGTGAACTCAGGTATTTATCAGCCAAATTTAACCACACAATTTTCATTGTACTAGAAATAAAAAAAAGCTATCCACAAACGTTATTACTGAAAGACAGTATTATAACATTACTTCCAAGAATGTGTAATTGCTTTGGAAGTAACATAGCACAGAATAGAATATTCTAGGTAATTTTACTAAATAAAAATATGATCTTGAAACCAGTGAGTGAGTTACAATTTTTGCTACAGATCCATGTTTTTATAAAGCTATTACTTTGTTGATATGTATTGATGCTAATTATTAATGAGCTGTAGAAATTAGGCAAGCAATTGCTTAGCTTTGTAAACATGTATTAGAAGACATAAATATTTCTGTCTGGTTTAAAACCATTGGAATTATTGCATAGTTTCATCCACAGTGTGCAGTAGGCTTTCTCCCTAGAGCAGTTCAAACATTCCACTAAATGTATGCTATTCCTCTTTATCTCTTTGAAGAAAAATGAATCACATCCACAGCTTGCAGCTATCAAAATGTGATTTATCAAGCATTTTCATGAAAATGCATTTTTCCCCTTCTTTACACTAGGAGGCACATTTTTACTTCATACAGTTCTATTGCACAGCTCTGCTGCATGCAACTCTTAGATACGTTAACAATTCCAGTCTAACTTTAAGTCCCTGACAACCTTTACTAAACTACAGTGAAAGAAGAATTCATTTCTAATAAGATGGGTTGTTTTTTCCCACTGATGAAAACCACACTTATAGTAATGAAAAATAAGTCTGCACCCAACTGCTGGAGAACAAAAGCACAAGGGTTTGTTTGAGCAACACCTGAAGAAATAATTCACATTAAAATACATTAGACAGCTGTACAGTTTCAATGCCATTGATGATGATAAAGATGTTTGTGTTGAAAGTACACTTTCTGATATGCACATTTAAAACCATTAGTAAGCAGGAATTTTGGTAATGAAAGATGTTTTAAAGTAGTATAAGTAAATTTAATTTTACATTGACTTTTTTTTTTTCCTTAACTTCCTAAAGAAACTGGAATGTTTTCTAAATTCTTATCTGATATGCTAAAAGGTAAAGAACTTGTATCAGATTATAGATCTTTGGAATATATTCCTTTTTACAGGAATCAAGTGTATCAAGCTGAAAATGAGACAAAGGTGAACTATAAGGAAGTTGTGATTGACAGGTTAACATCAAACTCCTCTGATCCTCAATAATACTGATCAATTAACAACAGGGAAATGGAAAATATATCTTAGCAAAATGAATACAACTCTCAAAATAAAAGACTTAAATAAAAAAGATAGGTTTCAGTGATGCAAACCAAACTTGGACTTATATATAATTATAAAAGACTTTATATTTCTATCTTGTTGCCTTTCTCTCATAACCACTATGACAGCGTGTGGCTGACAATGCTAATATTTGGCTTCTCCCTTCATTTCAGTTTCACCCGGTGTGAGAGATTTCTGTTTTCAGATTAGCTAGATGAATGTACTCTCACTGTGTGTGTTTATTTCATTAAATCATGTAATTGTAGTTCTTGTGTCTCTGTAGAAGCTAATGACTGCAAGTAAATATGGCAGTAAGGTTTCTCATACTTTTGTGTAGCAAGTTTACAAGACTTTTAACGCATTTTTCCCCCCGTATTTCAGGTTTTGAAGGTCTGAGCCTTGGTCACTCTTCAAATATAATTAAAATAGCAATATTATATTGAGAAACAATGGCGGTATTTTTATTCACGTAACTTTGCAGTGTACAGTAATAACCCACACAATTCACTGAGCATTAAAGTCATTAACCAAAATTGCTCTCAGCATGAGGCAAAGACTTTACTATCAAGATTAACATCACATTCTCATGAGCTAAAGCAAACTTTTACTTAGAATGAACTTTCATAAAAATACAATGAAACAAATATGTATTTTTGGTGTAGAGGTCATTTGCACACATTCCCAAAAACACTGTTCTTTCTCTTTAGTTGAAGCATTTAGAATAAAAATATTGTTATGCAACAGTTATCATCCAAAACTGGTAGCAGTACATATACATGAGAATACTACAACTCTCCACTAGGGCTTTCTTCCTTACTTCATAGTTGTATCTTTTACCTTAGTAAGTTCCAAGTGTTTTCATAATTAGCAATCCCTTAAACAGCCACTGAAATTGAGCTATTTCTACAGGTAAATACAACTAGGGAACATTTCACTGCAATAGAACTAGAAATTCAGTTTAGGAGTGTCAAGGAATACAATGTTCAAACAATACTATATCAGTTATTTTAACCATGAACACATGTAAATACCCACAAAGTAACTTTGCCCAATACCAGATAACACTTTTCTCTTCTTAAAATTGCCACAGGATTTTCGATAACCATAAACTCTTTTAAGCATTATATCACATCTCATTCAAAAAAATTGTGCCTACAGTAGCAAACTAACTTTTGACACAGTGCCTAGGCAATAACTTGGTACTGAATACAATACAAAAGTTTAATCTACCTAATGAGCAACATGACTCCCATCCTGGCCTGTATTTTTCTAGGAAAATTTCCGTCACAGTACTGACCATATAATTCCTTTCTTAGTTTGTGAGATTTGATGAGATACAGAGTGTACTGTTTCAATGTCTGGTAAAAAGCAAAAAAGCCCTATACTTCAATACTTCACTAATCATTAGCATAGCTTGATGGTTAGATTTTCATAAATTTGACATAAATTTAGCATCCCTAAGGCTGAATTAGGTGTAACCACAAACATATAAAAACTTTTCACATAACTTTTAAGAACACTTAGTCATTCTGACTAATCTTCTGTTAGTGTCTATATTAGGAATGAATAGATGATCATGATTAATATACTATGTATACACAATGTGTTTAACACAAAAGTTCTACAACTGCACTTTTAATAACTTGATATGAAGTTTACTAAGCCCTTTTTTCCTAACTGTCCTGGAGGACTTTATTGCTGCATTTTGAAGAGATGTACAATTCAGAGTCTGTGAAGTCAATGTGACAGTGCCAACATGCAATGCTGCCTTAAAAACTCCTCTCTGATGTTGTTAAATCTTTCACAAGTCTCGTACGTGGTCAGAGAATTAACCGGGTAATTCCACCTAAGCTCCTTGCTTTCTTAAGCAGACATACATTCTTGCTCCAGAGTCAATCCATTCATAGTTGCTACTTTTTTATTATTCTTTGTATTTCTACAGACTAAGGGCTTAACATCGTAGTTCCAAAAACATTTCTGTTTTGGTAAAGAAAATAAAATGCAGGTGTCATATCCAGGGGAAAAAAAAAAAAAAGAAAAAAAGAGGAGGAAAAGAAACCAGAATGCAACTTTCAGACTTTCAGACAGTAAAACATTTCAAATTGTTTCTTTGTAGAGTTTCATCCAACACAACCTCTTGGTCTTCCCATATACATATGAGAAAAATATTTCCAAAGTCAGTATTCCACAGTTCATGTTGTCATCTGCCATGATGTAAATGTCATCATTCAGATCCAGCTCTGCCCAAATGAAGAGATGGACCTTAATATTGTTCATCAGATCCCAAGGCCACCTTCTCTCTTGGTTTGTACAGGCCCAGTGACAACTTAATCATCTATACAAAAGGGAGAAATGCCAAAGAGAGAAACTAATTCTTATTTCTATACTCCTGGGATGCAAGAGAACTCAGGTTCAATTACCTTCCAAGAGCACAGATAAGACTTTTAACCTATGTCTCGACATTCTAGACAAAAACCAAGAAGCTTAAGAGCAGTGCTACTTCCCTCTTCCTGTTTTTAGTATGTCAAAGTCTCCACAATCCAATGCTGAAATACTAGTCACAGTATTGGTTAAGATCTTGCTTCAATTTCTAGTGCTCCCACAAAAACACAGCAACAATGTAAATATATCATAGAGGAGGAAAAAAGAGAAAGGCAGAAGTTCCTAAACCAAATAGTTAATTGTTAATATTTGTATGAAAACCTGTATCTGACCGTTCCAATATATCATGCCATTGCAAGTTAATAAAGAAACCCTGTGATTCTTAATGTTAGAAGGGAAATGGTAAGGATCGTAAGAAATTAGGGTTCTTTCAATTTTTCAGTACTTCACTGATTTACTGATTTCTTTGTTAGTCTAAAAGACAGTGCAACCTCTGTGTCCTTGAACTTTAAATTGATATTTAGAATGACTTTCCTAAAACAAAGTCTAAAGCTAAATAGCTACAGAACTGCAAACATCAGGAAAAACTTGCTACCTTGTAGGACATCCTACTCCCCAGCTGTTATTACTTACTATGCAATCAGTATGAAGCCATTTATTCTATTGCATATACTTTTCTTTCCGCAGTCAAATTACAACATGAGGCACTTCAGGCAAACTACATTATTTCTAAACAATTCTTATGAGCTAATATGATCAAATATTCATGCATGTGCTTAAAAACCTCTCTACCTTTGCAAAGCTCCAGGGAAAGAAAGTAACCAAGTTAGCAAAGCAACTCAGAAAAGCAGAGCAGTGATGGTTACTCACCCGAGTTGGGGTCAGAATTGCCATCAGCTTCAGTCCTCTTGTCCGGTGAAGCCTGGTCGTAGAATTCGTCCTGCGGCTGAACCAGAGGGAGAGGGTGTGAGATCAGGGTTCCACCACCCACTGGCTCGTGGTCTCCCAGACCACTGTCACTGCAGCTTTCCTGGGAGCCATCGGGGAGGTGAAATGTAACACGGCGCTGGGACTACAAAGAAGAGCACAGGACACACTGATTAGTGCTCTTCTTTTCAGGTCTCTTGACTATCATTTTTTTAAATTTTGACAAACAAATAGATCCCTGGCAATGCTTATGAAGCAATTGCTATTATCATGTTTGCTTGTTGTTTGTGGTTTTGTTTTTTGCGGTTTTTTGGTTGTTTTTTTTTTTTTTTGCTTGCTTTTAGATGGGAAATTGGCAGATGGGAGAGCCAAATTTTAAAGTTCTATGCATATTCATCTGTGAAGTAAACTTCTTATAAGAAATTGATCAGTGGAAAATTAGGAATATTTCTCATAATTTTCAAAACATCATCTATTAAAAAGACCTCTCTCTGAGAAGCAAAAACCATTGCAAACTATGTTGTAAAAAGCAAATGTGATCTGAAAATTTAATAAGTATATATTTCTGTGGTTAAAATCTGTATTATCACTATTCAAACTGAAAAAAGATATCCACCAAGCTAAACAAACCCATAAAAATTGTTGTCATCCTTCAGGAACAGTAGTATGAATAAATAGCTATCTATAAGTATATTTAACTGATAGTAATTTTGTACCTAAAATGGATAATTAGGATTGATAATATATCTGTGAACTCACAGTGGTCAGTAAAGAATCACAAAATGCAATAACAGAGTAAAAAAATTATTGATTTGGTAAGATAAATAAAAATAAAACAGCACAGATTTTGTACAAGAAAATCCCACAGGTATTGAGAGGCAGAATTACACATTTTACTGAACTTCTTAAAAAAAGAAACCTGTAGCCCTCTCAAAAGAAAAAAACAACCCAACAAATGCTTCAGTGTACACTTAGATTAGTTAACCGTTACTGATTTTGAACCTCTCTCATCTGGAGAAATAATCTCACTTTTGAATTGTGGCCACAGAATGATACAGTGATTCCCCAAGAGCCTCAGAGCTGATAGCACCACTGCAAATTGTTTAGCAACCATGACTGTTGGATTCATGAAAGGAATATCACAGGTCTTCATGGATCAAAATACTGCACCTTTTGAAGTATCAAAAACAAGTAGTTTAAGAGTATCTCAAGAGAGTGGTTAAATTAAGTTAAGCACATCTTGCCACAAAAAAAAAAAAATATAAACTAAAATTCTGCAGCTTCAGTGGTCTGGTTTTGCTAGATTAATTTGGGATAGAGATTCACAATGTTTGTCTTAAGTATAGTAACAGTTTAGTATCAATATTAGTCATCTGAAATTTATGGGTTATATCTAAGCTAATGATTCAAGATTTCTACAGAGCCAGAAGAGAAAGAAACATCAGGAAAATACTACAACAGGTATCTTCCACTAGCTAAAATTTTTTAAAGTAGTTAACATCTGGTGTCCTGTATCCATCCTGAAATAGCATCAGGCCCCAACTTCAGGTTTTTTTTCCCTCTTCTTTTTCATTTTTCTTTTAATGAGAAAAACCTCAAGTTAATAGTACTAACTTTATGTTTGCTTATTAAAGACTATTTGTTGATGGTAATTGCTACTATTTTATATGATGATCAATATAATCCAGCAGGTTTCTTTTTATTCATCTTCTTTGGGTGGATATAGTTGATTAAGTCAACTTTCAATTACTGTGTTATACAGTATAGAAATAAATGTAATACTATTTGCTCTTGGCTGTGGTTTTATAATTAGTATTTTGCTTTTAAGTTCCTTTTCTAGCTTTAGGATTAGAATCTAGCTGTAGAAAACCAAATAGATCCTCTGAGTCATTGGATGTATTCATTACAGCAAACCTAATTCTCTATCTGTCACTAAGAAAAACTTTAGCTCATACTTTGTTACTTTTTCTTACAACATTTTTTGTCCTGGAACTACCACCCTGAACATATTTTAATTGCTATCCTGTTCTTCCCCTTCAAAATAAGCGCAATAGAAATAAATGTACATGACTTAAAATCTTCTCTATCTGCAACACCTTTCAGAAAGGAGATCTGTTTTTTCAAACTAAGAATTTACGTCATTAATAAAGTCAGCAAGTGGCAAACTGTGATGGTGCATCCCCCCTACCCTCCCCCCTCTCCAGGTCACACTATGATCTTAGGAAAGGAGATTGTTTTCTTTTGTTTTAAACCTAAAGGACTCTATAAGAAAACATGAATGAATGGGAAAATTAAGCTTTAAAATAGGGGAGGAGATGACAAAATACGCTTTAGGATCTGCAAAATAATGAAACTCAATGTCCTAGGTTGATGCTGAGAGCGAAGGAGAAGCTAATTTACCACATACATAAACAGAAGAAAACATAATTACAAAAATGTCCTATCTTATGAGTAATATAGTAAAAGTACTGATCTTGGGTGACAAAAATTCCTCATACTAGCCAAAATCTGCTCTGACTGACAGTGACAAGGACCAGTTAGCCAGTAAAATGACGCAGGCCCAACACTTATACTGGCAACTTCTTAGCTTGTAGTACTATTAATTTTTAAAACCATACTTTAAATGATGAGAGAAACATACATTGTCTTGCCTTTCTGAGCCACTGTAGCAGGGTAATCTGCTTTGAAATGTGATCAACTGACATCATGCCCTATTTTGCAAGCTATCAGTGGTGGACTGAGAGGTACTGTCATGTACTTGTTTTAGCATTGAATTATGCTAAAAGCCGTCCAGCTCACCAACTCCAAATTAAGATCCTGATAGTGAGGCAAAGATTTGACAGATAAGCTGCTAAGGAGACCTGGAGACATATGACTGGCAGGCAATAACTATACACTGTAAAGTCCAGTCCACTTTCGCATAGTTGGGTTCCTCTCACATATTCCTTCCTGGAGTGTCTGAAGTTTTCTCCCTTGAAGAGGGGAAGCCTCTTCAAGGATACTCCTTGAGGCTGAGTGAATGAGATCTGAACACTGGTGCAGTGAGTTATATCAATCTCTACTTAATAATGGTTTCTTTTTTGCTAGCTTTATGTAATAGCTTTGTAGTGCACTATACCTATACTATACGCTGCTAGAAGTTTTAGCTTTTACATTTTGTAGTAAATAAAATCACATTAAGATCTTTTGTCTAATCATTTTTCATTTAAATAATAAATTAATTCATCTTTATATAAATTTACCTGATTTGCCATCATTAATCCTGTGGGACAAAGTAACTTAAACCATTGACAAAGTCTGGGCTTAAAACTGGATCCAGTGACACCTCAATTCCTCTCTGACAAGTTTAGAAAGCAAGGAGGGCCTTTCTGCACCCCATAACTCAACAGCAGATCTTTAATAAACTTTCTCTGAAGTTTCCATTCTCACCCACAACAGCTGCCCACTAAGGAATCCACAAATTATTATAAAGGGTTATAAAAAAATCGAAGGGTCACGTAAACAGTGATCCAGTTCTAGAGATGATAGATGGACAGCATGCAGTCCATAAAAAAAACTTTAGATTAAGCTGTGCCATCAAAACAATGAAGGGAACAAGCCTTCTGCAAAAAGAGAATCAAAACAAATGTTTAAGCATAAGCAGATCAGTAACTGGGTAATGTGATATGTGGCCACTGCCCCTATTGCCTGGTCCAGACTTCTCCTGCCTGGCTGCTGGAGCGCAGCCTGGGATCCCTGCGCTAGGAACGCTCTGCAGTACCGAGACTGAGCGTGTAATGCAGACACAAACATGGACACTGATTTGGCCACAGCTGTGGCTACACAGACAGCCTCAGACAAGGCTCTGGCCCTGGCAGCCCCTACATTCTCAGGACTCACACCAGACATAGGCACACAGGGACACATCCCCTCCTCCTCTTGGGCTGTCAGAGGCAGAAAGTCACAAGGACATCACACACACCACACTCTCACAGACACACACCTTTACAGCTCTCCCTAGCACCAGCACAGCCCCTCTGCCTGCCCAGCACCTCTGCCCAAATCCCAGTCCCCCTTACCAACCCCACAGGTCCCCAGCTCACCAGCTGGTCTCACTGGGTGCTCACTGCGCACATGCAGCTCTCACACACTTGTCCCACTGGCAGGCCACACCCCTGGGGCCCCTTAAATACCAGCATTGCCCCACTGTGTTCAGATACCCCCACCCAGACCTGGGGCCTCCTACTCCTGGCAGGTCCAGTTTGGAGTTTGCCAGTGAATGCACACCAACACACCATGCACAGCTGGCTTGAGCAAGGTACACAGCCTCTCCCCCAGAAGCATGCATCACAGGATGGGATGCATGGTCCAGACCCAGCAATGAGCCCCTCACTGATTGTTCACTGCATTTCTTGTCATGACAACAGCAGAGACAGGGACTCTTTTTTCAACATGCTTAGACTATGCTTGTGTTTATCTACTCCCTTGTGCAACAAAATCCAGGTTTGAATTCTTTTTACCTGAAGACATAATCAAGTTTCTTTGGGTAATGAAGTTTATAGTTGGTACAACACTGGGACTAATGATAACAAGAAATTACAATTTTAATTATGCTACAACATACATGGGATTGTATACAGCATGAAATAAGGTTATGGTGCAGGTCCCAACACTTGGCCAAAATTCACATCTAAAATCTGTGACATATTCAATCATGAACAAGCATTTGGTGGGGGGACTTCTTCAGGTCCTAAAGAAATTCAGACCTTGTTTTTAATCAGGAAATATCACCTCATTGCTATGTGACAAAACTGAAAGGAGAATTCAGTTAAAGCAATATAATTTTACCTGCGTCAAAGTCATTTCAATATATAATTCACAACAATTCAACTCAATGGGGTTTTTGAACCTGGGCTGAGTTTAAAATTCAGAACAACAATCAGGAATCATTCTCCTATTGCAGCCGTTTCTATGCAGCTCATCTAGGTGAAGCATGACTTTACACCCATAAGAGAAACACCATCTCAGATGGTGATAATGGATAGCAAACTCCTGTGCTGAAAATAGGACAGTTCAAGTGTAATAGCAACACATTTTTTTCCTGTTTTCTGACCAGGTAGTCAGCTAGCCAGCACTTTTTTAACATAGTAACAACTAAATTATATCAAATCAAAGACATATGAAGCTGGTCTGGCTCCTTTTTTCTTGCTACAACAAAGTCAAATCGGTGCCTAGTACGTTCTAAGAACTGTAATTTGTGAAATTACGGAATATAAGTAATACCTGTGGTACTTGAAAATAGCAATAAAAATAGCAACACAAACTCTGGTGCAAAGATGAGGAATGGATGGCAGAGGACGGGGACATTCTAATCTTACTGATCTAGATCAGAAAAGTAGAACTTGTGTTTGACATAACATATTGCATTTTTCTTCATCACAATACTTTATTTGGAGATACTGAAAACACTTAAAAATACATTTGTGTGGCAGCTTGTAATTTTTCCTTCTGTACACTCTCCCGTTTTATTTTTCTCATTCCTTCTTAATATGAGGAATTCAATGGTGCCTAATGAAAGAGCAGGTAATAGTGGACACAAACTGAAACACTGGAGGTTCTGAACATCAAGAAACTTTTTTTTTTTTTTTTACTGGGAGGGTGACTGTGCACTGGCACAAGTGTTTTAGATACACTGGGTAGTCTACCTCCTTGAGGATATTCAAAAACCATCTGGAGACAGCTCTGGACAAGCAGCTGTAGTTATCCCTGTTTAATCAGGGAGTTGACTAGATGCCCTCCAGAGAGCCTGTTTAACCTCAGCCATTCTGAGATTCTGTTATTCTGTCAAATCTAAGTGAAAATAAAAGAAAATCTGGAAGTATTTGAAGAAACTTCATATTTTCCCAGAGCTTAAAACATAATTTTGTATTGAAGTATTTTATTTTTGACAATGTTAGCTGTATAAAATGTATTCCAATACAACAATTTCCAATTTCACTCCATACAAATCTATGGCTTTGGGAAAGTTGCAGAGAGCAGTATATTTACAGTATCGAAGTCCTTACTTAACCAAAAGAATTGGTAGAAATTGTACCTCAAAACAGATTTCTAGAAAAGGTACTCCAATACTAGTGAGCTTAAGGCATTACTTATGAGACTAAGCTTTTTTGCTGCTGCCCTATTTTCCCAGACACACTCATATGCGGGTAGAAAGTGGTCTGCAAATAATGTAAGGTATTTTGTTGACCTGAGTGATAAAAGCCTGAAGCACAGGAAAAATCATGCCATGTGATATCGAGTGTTTGAAATGTCCTGTGGCAGGTGAGTTATGAGTTGTGTTGGAAACAGAACTTTAATGTAGGAAGTATAAGCATTGTTCCATTTTTTCCATTGTACACTAGCTTCTAAAATGCTTTTTATTTCCAATTATGTACTTGAATCATCTCAGCAAGTTACAGAAATCAGCATTAAGAGGAGATTTTGTGTTCTTTTTTATTTCAAAAACCAAACCTTCAAGCTTTGTACAACTATTGTATTGTTTTTGCTAATCAGGGATCCCAGAAATAATTATACTATTGTTCCATTGCTGAATGTCTCACAGGGACAAATTTGGCTACAGATCCTATCCATTGTTATAAACCAAGCTGTAATTAAAAAAACATTTCTACACTGGGTAGTTGGAAATAGAACCTGCTGAATTTTAACCAGCCAAGCCGCGTTTTGAGTATACAAATTAGGTACTTTAAATTTCTTCACTCAATACTGTTGTGAATTAAAAGCCTTGATTTCTCTCCTTAATTTTCCAGACAGGAAGAAGCCACTAAAACATCCAGTTCACAGCAAGTCCAATTAAACTATACAGAATGGGATATAAGCCTGAATATCAAAATATATATTCAAGCATGGCATGCTTTTAATTGTCACTGAAATATTTTATTTCAGATATGGAGATTTTGCATCAACAAAAACCGTTTCCCTTTCTTTTCTGAACTATTATGGTATACTTTGTCTTAAAATGACAAAGAAATATTATGAAGGAAAAACAACTTCAAATAAAACATTTTGGAATGATTGTTGATACAGAGGCTTAAAAGTGAAACTTGAAAAAACAATTTACCTTTATTATGGAAAATAAACAGAAGAATCTATACATGACATAATTTACTTAAACTTCACTCATGAATAAAGAAGTCAGAGGAGAAGCATATTAAAATAAAATCAATTGTAAACAATAGACAATATACTAAACAGCCCATGAGCTATTGATGATTAAATGATGATTAAATGATGATTATGGAGAATATATTGTTTGTGCACAAGTTTAACAAGATGTTGTAAAGACACAAGAAAAATCTATGCTTAATTCCAAACATCTTTGTGGAAGATGTCTGCTTCATAAAGTTTGTTCCTTCTAGGATCAAAACAAAGATTCCTAGTTCATGTACTAAAACAGGGATATATATATATATTTTTTTTTTTAATGAGATCAAGCCTGCAACTGGAGGCCATGTCACAAAAACAGATTAGTAACATTTTCAACAAAACGTATCAATGTTTGTATTTGCTCCACAGAAACAACTGGCAAAGTCTTTGAATTAACATATGGTTGCTGTATTACTTTGTTTTATAGACAAACAATGATTTATTATGTTTTGCAGTTCTGATTGAGTTAATGAAAGGCCCCTAAAATATACAATCCATATTCTCTTCCAGTTTTGAAAGATGAATCAATGACTGTTATAGTGTGTAGTGTATCTCACAAGAAGGCCACAAAGCACCTCAAACAGGGCTTTTTTTAACTCAGCTCACTGATACACACCTTCTTCTTTTATGTTTCACTAAACTTGGCAAAAAAATGTAAAACTGAGATACTGATTTCTTAGTAAAAGCCACTCTTGCTTTTCCCTGATAATCTTGGCTGAAGTCTGTGTTATAAACAAATTGTGCCATAGATTCCTGCAATTTGCTAATAGAAACAAGGTCATTCTTTCTTGGCTGCTTCTAAACTAAACTTCCTTGTGCCCCCATGGCAGTCTTTATTCGAGGATGCTGCTTGCATCACAGGATAATCCATTCTCCATGCTCATCTTGATATCTTACCCACAGAACCAAGATAATGGAGATAGATAATGTTTTGGCCAATCTTTCAAGCTAGACTAAGAATGAAAAAAAGAAAAAGCAATTGATGCGGCCTCTTCATGCTACTTCTTCATACCATACTACCCATACAAATAGCTGGAGTGCCTGAGTATATACTTCTTTTTCCCCTTAAGGTAACAATGCTGGTATTGATTTCAGAATGTTAATTGTTGCTATACCAGACAATAATTTGATTTCTTCTGCTCAATTTCTCAGTACTAAAATTTCATAGAAATCTGTTAATTACACTGCACTGTATTACCAGGAAACACAAATATAATTACCTATTATATCTGTCTTGCTCCTAAGGTTGCACAGAACTGGCCTTTTCATAAAGGTGAAAAATATTATTAATTACAGTCTGACACATGACTTGGTAGGAAATGACAGCATGATGGTCCCAAGCACATCTAAACATGGAGAACAAAGAGCCTGTCTGGCTGTGTTAGTTTTTCAGAGACAGTGAATGAAGAAAAACCTGCAGCCAAATTCTGTGGTTTCCACTATCTTTAAAGGCAATATCACATTCTTCCCATATTTATGTAGTGATTTTCCTTCATTTTATTTCATGAAACTATAGTCTTTATTTCATAAATTTTTCCTGTGTTTTTTTGGTTTGTTTTTTTTTTTTTGTTTTGTTTTCTGTTTTGTTTTTCTTTTAATTGGACACTCAAAAGACTGCCAAACCTTTAACTAAAGGCACTGAACACAAAACTATCATATGTTTTAAGTTTTGCCTTCCCAATATCCACCTAAAAGGCAAATTGTCCTTTTCTTAATAAGAATTGCTATGTACCTAAAATCATCTTGACTGCAAGGTAAATTTGACATAACAGGAAAGCTAAGTGTTAAAATTTAATGTAGTCTAAATCAGAGCATTATCTTGTTCAATTTTGGAGTCTGGTAAAACACTTATAAATTTTGATAATTTTAAATATTAGCCCCCATCCTCCTGAATTAATTGTCTGAGACTCAGAAAATCAGTTCTAAGCCTAAGATTATGAAAATTGAGAACTCAGATGCAAAGAAAGGAAAGTAGAGAAAAAAGATGGAACTTCTGTACAATACAACATAAAAGAAAATAGCCATGTGTGTTCCCAGTAGAAAACTAAGCTCATGATCAGAAATATTATTCACCTAAATGGCTAGATGTTAGTAAACCATGTTAGCTTGACATACTTACCAGAAACTCTTTGGATAAAAAAAGCCTGAGAAAGGACTCATTAAAAATGGAAAAATTTGTATATACTATTACAAATTAAAAATTAATGGAGGAGGAAAGGCAGCTCTAATGAACCTTCATGCCATCCTAAAAGATATATAATTTAAAAATAACAGTAACAAGTCTTTTTGTGCTCCGTCATTGACTACAGATGACAAGGTAAACTTAGGGCATGTGTTAGAAGATGTAACAGAGATTAATTCCTTTGACAACTCTGTTGTTATAACCCTTGACATTAGAGAGACATTGAAGTTCAGAGATTTCAAATTTAAATGCCCCAAATTAACCTATCAACATCTTGCACTATGTTCATAACTATTAAGCCACCTGACTTTAGATATTCAGTATTTAAAATTTTAGCTGTGCTTAAGAAAAGTATTTAAGATGCAAGACCCTGAAGAAATTGATCTCATTTCAAAAAGATACTAGACTGACTAACTCACATACAAACAATTTAGTTGCAACAGAATTGTGTTTTATGTGATCTTTAGTAATTTGAAGACTTCATCAATCTTCAATTTATTTATTTAGTTTTATTTTGGTGATGACATACTCCTAGCATGACAGATAATGCACATTAAAAGTGCACTCAGTTGAAGAAGCATTTCAACAGCACTGTACCAATTACAACAATAAGCAGTGTAACTTCTCTACACTCTGAGAAGTTTTACATTAGTAAAAGCATGCATTGATCAATAATGCATATGAAGTACTAAATGTAGAAACAGCTGTTGCTGAGATTTAACAAGTAAATTAGAATAATATGTTTACCCTGATTTACATTCTGTAAAACTCCTCCAGCTTCCATAATGTGAACAGGGTAATAAAGCTTCAGGGACTTACTTTTACCTATAAATCACATTTTAAATGTGAGAAGGAACAATTAGAATATTTCCTGTCTCACGACTGTACATTATTTGGTGGCTGCTTATAAAAGTAACCCTATTATTGTCATACATGAAAAAATGAGTACTGTATTTGCATTTACATTTATAATGTTAACATAAATTATGTTTATAGTATTTAATGAGTTACAGAAGTGTTCCATCAATTAAAGTTTATTAATTATATGGAGTAAGCTGATACATGTAGTATGATGTCAACAATCATTATTGCATCTTACTGTTGAAGCCTAAAATTGCTGTGTTACAGAAGTACTGTGTATTTAAAGTTTCACCGCTGTCAGTAACTACAGCAGATATGCAGAGTTCTGCAGTGCCAGGAAGCAGGAAACATTACAGTGATCTTCAGCAGAAAGACAGATGTGATAAAAACCCCTTTAGTATTCTGTTCCATTAGCATTCTTTAGTACTGCACACAACCTTGGAAATCAAGCAGGCCATGGATCTTATGTGAAGGTAGTAATCTTTTGTCTGGGGTGATGCAGCCCTTGCTCTATATTAGAATTAATCTTGTGATTGGAATGTTTTCATTTTAATAATGCATGTAAAAGGAAGAAAAACATACTTCATATCCTCAGTTTTAACAACAAATGACCAGTGTCCACTAGGAAGTTTGTACCAAAGGGCTTTTAAGGTAGTCATTGTCCTAAACTAAAACTAAAAAAAAAAAAAAAGCTGTGTGGGGTGGAAGAAAATCTGAAAGCCTTCAAATTATCACAATCTAAACTAACTGGTGTTCATAGTGACATTATGATGGGAATCTTCACTTTTATTTATATGGGTTTGAGGAAATTTAATTAAGATTATATGGATCTTCAGTAAAATAAGGATTAACAAATGCAGAAGAAAAGCAGAATTCTCATAAAGACTCTAAGGATATCTTGTATTAGCATAGGACAGGAGGAGGGAAAGGAAGGAGACTCTCAATTTAGGGATATTGTTGGAGAATAGTAAATTAGGACATTGCTTCCTGAACTAGTAGTGGCGTGTATGGGTATCTGTCATTGCCAACTCACTGGGTTACAATTAATTCTGAGTCAGCAGTCAACTACAGCAGTCAGCAGTCAGCAGTCAGCTTGTAGTTTCCTACAAGCACAGAAAGCAGAAACGGCAGCAGCACTGCTCTTTGAGGACAAGAATGTTTGCTCGCCATGATTCTAGAAAGCAGCTGAACATCTATTAACACAAGGAGCACTAGAGCTGTCACATTAGATAAATGGATCCACATTGGAAAAACTGAGAGTGGACATGATTGTCAAGGATAATATGGTTACGTTAGTGCATCCTGGGAGTGATGCAATTTTAATTTTGAAACTAATATTATTATCCCAATTGATTGCACACACTATAAGCTAATTAAAACACCTCTGTTGACATATCTGCATGTCTAATAGAAAAAGAACTAGGCAATAATGTGTTTCCACCATAAAATGATATGTTTTCTTACTTGGGACAGGATGTCCTTAAGAACTGCTTTCCTACCAATAGTTTTCTGAATTCACTTTAGGGGATTTTTTAGTTTTCTGGGTTTCTTGAGGTTTGGGGTTTTTTGGGGTTTTTTTGGTATTTTTTTTTGTTTTTTGTTTTTTTTTTTAACTCCCAAAGCCCTAGAGCTTTCATTCTGCATATGCAAACACATGATACAGAAAATTAAAATTGAAAAAAATCCCCAGCTTTTCACTTAGGATTCTCCAGGGAGCAATGCGTATTAAAAATACTGACTACAAACTTCTTTTCCAGCACATATAACACACATATATACCTGTGTATATCTGCCTTGCAATATCTTATGATGTCAAAGCTTGGAAAACTAAGACCACAGAGAATGTTAGTATTTTCTGTGGCTGAATGTTTTTTCGATTTTTTTGTGTTGCTTTGATAATGGGACTTTCATTCCCCTACCATGTTAGCTGTTAGGCCAAGTCTCTGCTATATAAAATTATAATCCCAAATAAAACTTAAAATCAAGAATAAGCCTATGAAGGTGTTTCCACACAGAGATTTCTATTAAAAGGAAAAAAAAAAAAAAAAAAAAAAAACCCCATTAAAAAAAAGGATAAAAAAGAAAAAAAAAAAAAAAAAGGTGATTTCCATCAAGGAAGAA
>VYXF01000778.1:543958-585820 GCA_013397295.1 Polioptila caerulea | reverse complement strand
AGTGTCAGCAGCTTAACCAGAAAGAAAGCTAAAACCTCATTAACAAATAGGATGAAAAAGGAAAAAAGAAAAAAATAGCTGATTTCCATGCAGGAAGTAAAGTGACAGTAGTATTGGTGTACTATCAAAAGAGCAGATACTCTCTATGGTATCTTACTGTGAGAAAAAACAGGATGTATTTTCTGTTGGCCTCAAGCAGAAGTCAAATGAGACCTGACAAGAATCACTATTATTATTAGACTCCATCCAATTCTTAGTATTTTCCACAAATTACATGTGGCATGCTCCTGACACATTAAAAGTTATAGGGAAAACAAGAAATCTGACTATAACTTGGATAGTTTTACGTAATGCTGCCAATGCCATGTTCCATCTAGAATAAACATAAAATGTTTGATAGTCCACATTATATTCTGATGTTGTATAATAACCTACTTTGTGCTGCTTGAGATTAGTGTTAGTAAAGTAAAATCATACTGAAGAACTTATTTCAGCAGCCTGAAAGAATAACTTTGCAGAAATCTCTGAAGTTGCATCTACTAATGCTAATAGTCATCTACTTTTACTTGGCTTCTGTTGGACAGACATTCACTATGTCACATTGAGAAAAACACAGAACTTTATATGATCTTGGCCTGTGACTTCTCCATTTTGTGTCTACAAAACTGGAGAAAGTAGAAAATTGGACACCATAAAACAATTTAGTTATTGGTGCATATATTTTTCTAATGTGCATACTAGCAAGTTTTTCATTTCACAGAGTTTGTTGGATGACATTACCTTTGATCCTAGTGTTTAAAACTGATGTATCTATTTGTACACTTTCCACCTAGTACACATGACCATGTTAATTAATACAAATAGCCAAGGACTGCTGACTTTTGAGCCCAACATTTACTAACATTTCAAGGGCAATTTGTACCTGCTTTGCAAACTCTAGCTTTTCATTAGGCAAAGTGACAAACACAAAACTTCTGTCTCACATTTTATTTTGTGCAACGATACTGATTTAAATAAAAGCATGAAAATCATGGAGCCACAAAGGAATGCAATTGCACTTCACAAAAAAAAACGACCTGTAAAGGTATTATGCACATGCCCTATGTGTCTTCATTTTCTAGAGAATATTAAAAAATAATAAGTCCATATAGATTGTATTTAAACCTAAACCATATGCTGACAAATACTGCGGTTATGTCATGATAAATTCTTCATTACTAGCTACCTACTGAACAGATAAGACACACTTCTGAGTGAGAATTTAGCATTAGAAAAATTGTTAAATAAATTACTTCTATATATGGGCAAATTGAACTGACTTGTTTTCATATTGATTTCTCACATATAGTAGCTCAAGATCCTTTTTGATATGATCCTTTCTATGACGGATGAAAATGCATGGTGGCACTTTGAGATTTAAGGTATTATCAAACTGTAGGATAAATCACAGAGCTCAATGCCTGTGGAAGCCACCTTATCTCAGTCTTCACAGGTTGACAAGGCATGTAAAGAATGCATCCAAACTCCCTGGTTTGATCTCTATTGTTGACAGATCACAGATATGGAAGTCTTAGATATTTCCACAGGAACTGCAAGTACGATGATAACCAGTCAAAAATGGCAGGCAACCACACCTATTTCTTAAAAAAAATGTGGAAGTGGAAAGGTGTTTATCTAGAGAGGATGAACAGAGGAAGAAGATGTCATTACACTACAGTTACTAGCAATATATAAAAAAAACCTCAAAAAAAACCCCAAAAAACAGTGAAAAGAGCAAGCAAAACAAGTTTTAGAAAATTCTCTGAAATAGAGACTTTAAAACTTCTTCATACAATTTCGAATGTCCTTAGTAGAAGCAATAAATATGGGCCTAATTTAGAAACTAGTAAAGTCACCAGAAAGTTTTCCACTGATCTCAATGGTTTTAGGATTGTTTTATCAGCATTTTTGCTAACATTAAATTTAATAAAATTCCATGTTTTTCTTGTCATTTAACTGTTATTGTTATGATTGTTTCTGACTTTACCAATCTTTTAAATCTAAATTACATTACTCACAGATAATATTTTTTGTAATAGAGACACTCATTATACATATTCTACTTTTTTGCCCTGTGGTGCTGGATTTTCTTTTCTAATGTGTGTTAATAAGTATTCCGTAGATATAAAAAAATAAATCTGATTATGGCTTCTTAAACAAGCTTTAAGTGTAATAAATAATCACTTTGGTTTGACATTAAGTGTTTTGTGTGTCAGTGTTTTGTCTGTGCATGGAAGTTCCTGTGCCTGAACTTCCTAGAATCAATTAAATATATATTCTTTTAATAGCTTATCTCTCTAGTTTCTAAATGGAGATCAAATTCTTATGTGTAATTAATGAACTATATATGAAGCCTGCCCTTAACTTCTGAATTATACAATAGCAAAAAAAAAAAAAAAAGAAGTAGTAAAAGATTATGTGGCAGTCAAAGCAAGATCGACATTTCAGTATGAAATGACAGACATGCTTCATTAAAGGCCAAATCCTGCAGTTATTGCTCAGAAGGTAATGCACGCCTTGCACTGCAGTAAGGAATGCTGATTTCATTGACAGGTAATTACTCTGTTAATGCTTCCATTATGCAAAGGCAGACCAGCCAAACAGCTAAGGTGTCAAGCATCCATCACTTTTGGTCAGACCAAACCTCCCATATATGGAGGTTATAGGACAGCAAAGTCCCTCTTGGCATTGATGTATTCCCTTTGGTCCCTGAAACACCGCATGGACTGCACCCAGGCAGAGTCACAACAGCTGAAACCATATATTGGAGGAAAAGAGTGGCTAGGGGACTTAGATCAGTCTTTTTGGTATCAGGCATTTCTCTGCAAGGGTTGCTGGAATTAGGGAAAAAAAGCAGGTATGACTACATTTGGATAAGTGATAATCACAAAATTATCCTTTTCCATGGGAATAGTTTTAGGTGATATTTAGTGTAGCTAGTTTTATTGAAAGGAATACAATCGAAATTATAAAATAATTCATTCTACATCATATGCAAATAAAAGCCTAAAATACGTATATGTTAGAGAAATGCCTTCTGTGTACTTTGCAAGAGACCAGAGGGTCTGACCTTTGCTCTGTAGAGGCAAGGTTATTTATCATTATTTCTTAGCAAAGTGCACAGTTTAAAATCTCTATATTTGAAATTAGAAGCCCTCTGTAAAAATGTATTTTCAGTAGCAGTCTTAATAAGAACAGTATCAAAAATAATCCAAAATCAAGCTGTACATGGTTAACTTCATAATGAGGAAGCCAAATGTTTCCCACACTAGGAAAAAAATGATATGGTACATGCCCTGGGTTAACAGATGGAAGGAAAAGAAAGACAGATGTGTTCTAATTTCTTGGGTAGGGTTTTTTTTTTTCCTTTAGTCCTTTTTTTTTTCTGTAAGATGATGATCAGGCATAGATGAAACTGCTTACTCAATAACACTGGCTACAGACATTCGCCAGAGCAGTAATGCCAAATATCCTTTAGGACTTTGCCCACTAGTATAATCTCAAATGATATTCAGTAACAAGCAAAATGAGTTACAGCTGGCACTTTCCTTACAAATGGCAAAACATGAACCAGGTCCAGTTTGTGCAGCTCTGGTAGAGGGGACCATCTGGAATGCTACCCTGAATCTTAACAATTAAAATCAGGGGCCAGGTCAGACAAGTGGCATCTTAAAGAATTTATGATACTGAGTTTCTAAGCTAAACTGAAAATGACAGAGAAGCCAACATGTGAGGGAATATAAGTAGTCATTCTCACCCAGGGGATGGAGGGTGATCATGTGCTTTAAGTACATGAGTTAGAAGACAGATTCTGTGACACATTTCATGCCTAATGAAATATAAGTCACTATAATCAATAGAAAGTTTCCAATTAGACTCAGAATAAGATATCTGGGGTCTATCTTCCAGGTACTGAGAACTTCCTGATGGTGGCCAGCTGCTGTCAGCTGGCAGTGATGTGAAACACTTAACATTTGTGCTTATTTGTAAGGTAAGTGGGAAAGATCATTGCCCTTTTTTTCAGCTAGGCATGATGTTTTCAAAAGTTAACATGATATTTCCAAATGAATTTAAGATGCTCAAATGGCAAATGTTATCCAGAGAATAAATACTTCATTATTTTATAATTTGATGTAGAAGAAACACGCTTATAATTTCAATTCACCTGATTATAAAAGGCTTAACACTGAGAAGGGGAAGGATGGAAGGGAGAACAGAAGAGTAGCACTGTGAGAAGAAATACTCAAATAACATAGGAAAGAATGCTCTTCCCTTACAAAATTTACAATCTGATTGAAGACTGGATGAAATAAAGACAACAAGAGAGCCTTGGGGAAATAACATAGGTAGCAGTAACAGCTCCACATGATTACTGTGGTTAGCCGTGTGTCCTGCTTGATGGATCTAAATTATTATGCTTTCAAGTTGTTTCTGGGGATATACTTTTTTCTTAAAAAAAAAAAGGAAAATAAGAAAAAGCAGCAGATCTTCCTTTGCCTCTTTTGCTATGTTCATGATGTATTATTATCTTCTTTAATCTCTTAATTGCAGTTCTATGAGTTTTACTT
Organism: Polioptila caerulea; assembly: GCA_013397295.1. Classification (NCBI taxonomy): domain Eukaryota; kingdom Metazoa; phylum Chordata; class Aves; order Passeriformes; family Certhiidae; genus Polioptila; species Polioptila caerulea. The sequence goes on along the minus strand of VYXF01000778.1, from coordinate 581,213 downwards.
TAAGATATTCATTGTCATGCTTTGATTTTTAAAAAAGTAACAAATAAGAATCCTATTTATTCTTCCCCATCCCCCCCCACCCCACTTCCCCCAGACATTTCCTTATAAAATCCAGTAGTCAAATAACTGCAAACAACGAGGGCATCTTTAAGAAAATAAATATAGGGAGACCGTTATCAAGTGATGGTGAGAACAGGATATATATGATAGATATAAAATTTCCCAGGAATCACAGGTGACAAGGAAAACTTCTTTACGTATAACAGAGATAAAAGGAAAAGGATTGAAATGTGAGCCCTCTGCAGAAGAAAATGGGAGACTTGGTTACCTGAGATATGGTGAAGGCTGAAGACACAGAAGACAAAGGGAGGGGCTGATAATGAAAAACTGCCTGAAGTAGGAAATTATCAGATTCAAGACCATCTAAGGAATCTGAAGGTACTCAGGTCTTTGGAACATGATGAGATAGATATATCTCTTGGTCCTGAAACATCTGTCAAGTGAAGTGGCTGAGCCACCATCCATTATATTTCAGAAGTCATGGGAGTCTAGCAAAGTTTGTTCCCACTCACTGGAAAAGGGGAAACATAAGCTCAACTTTTAAAAGAGGGAAATAATGAAGACCTGATGAACTACAGGCCAGTCAGTCTCACCTCGTTGTCTGGCAAGATCATGGAGCAGATCTTACTGGAAATTATGCTAAGGCACATGGAAAAGAAGGAGGCGATTGGTCACAGACAACATGGCTTCACTAAGGCAAATCATGCCTGCAAAATTTGTTGGCTTTCTACAATGTGATTACACATTGTTTGTAGATAGGGGAAGAGCACCTGGACTTGTGCAAAGCATTTGACCCTATCCTGCAAGCATCCTGGTCTCTCAACTGGAGAGGCATGGATCTGACAGATGGACCACAGTGGATAAGAAATCTTGCTGCACTCAAAGAGTTGCAGTCAACAGTTTGATGTCCAAGTGGAGACCAGTGACAACTGGCGCTCCTCAGGGGCCCCTTTTGGGACTGGTGTTTTTTAAAATCTTTGTCAGCAATGTGGACACTCCATAGATCTGTTGGAGAGTCCAGAAGAGATGATCAAAGGGTTGGAACACATCTCCTATGAAGGCAGGCTGACAAAGTTGGGCTGTTCAGCCTGGAGAAGAGAAGGCTTAAGGGTGACCTTATGTCACCTTCCAATACCAAAATTTGGCTCACAGGAGAGCTAGAGATGGGCTTCTACAAGGGCATATAGTGATAGGACAAGGGGGAATGGCTTTAAACTGAAAAAGGTAGACTTAAAGTAGATACAAAGAAGGAGTTATTTACTGTGACGGTTATAAGGCACTTGAACAGGCTGCCAAGAGAAGTTGTGGATGCCCATCCCTGGAATTGTTCAAGGACGTGTTGGATGGTGCTTTGAACAGCCTTGTCTAGGTGGAAGAGATCCCTGCCCTAGCAGATGGGATTGAAACTAGTTGATCTCTAAGGACCCTTCCAACCCAAACCATTCTACAGTTCTATGACACTATGATATTCTGCATGAACACTTCTATCAAATGATTGTGAAAATACATAAATGTAAGTTTGAGTATCATTACAGGAGTTGTTTTAATCTTAGATGAAATTACTAGTCTGTGAACATCTACTCAGATCTCTCACTTGGTTTTCCTTTATTGCTACTTTAAAGACGTTTTAATTAATTTTTTTTCAAATATACAAAGACCATTAACTAAAGTGACATGATAACATACAAGAGTAATCCAAGGGAAACCACAGAACTATTTCTGGGAAAGTATGAGTAAATCTACACACTACATGATATGGACATTTATCTGTGACAATATCCAAATAGTGCTTGTATAAATAATGCTGTGACACTCCTTTAAAGCAGAAACTCAAAAACTGCTTTACACAATCTTACTTTCTGTCTAAACTTGAATACAAGACATATGTGCATTGTACCAGGCTCCAGAATAAATACTTCAAATAGTACTAACAACAATTTTCACTGGTATCTAACACTAAGACCTTCTATGTTTACTTGTGATTGTTTTTAATTTCATATTGAGATGATTAATCAGAGTAAATTTATTTTCTGCTGTTTTAACTTCAAGAAATGATCTCTTCTGGTTTATCCTATTATAAGGATCGTTACAGAAATGGGAAACAATTAACACTGGGTTTAATGCGTGAATGCCATAGAGCTGAAGTAATTGCACTCAAGGTCTGCTAACTTTTTAATCAGGCATCTGGTTGCAAGCTGCTCACGATTGATTCTGAGGGAAGAACTATCACAATCTAGGCGGCAAAAGCAGGTGTGCCAAAAAAGCAGATATGTTGGCGAAACCAATGAAAGCTCTAGAGGTTAAAATAAGCAAAAACTAGTGGAAAATTCTTCTTAAAAGACCTTTGCTTGGGATCCAGTCATAACTAAGTGAAATTAAATGAGGCAAATGAGCATACAGAGAATTTTTTTAGCAAAATAATTAAGAAATATGAACAGCAGAACCACAAAAGCTCAGCCTAGAGAGGACTTGCCAGTCGGAATATTAGTGAGCAGAATTAATTAGGCTGGGGAGTTCAGATTTTCACATGCATTTTGCTACATAAAATAAATATGAAATACCATGAGAAGTTTCTGGAATTGCAATTAAGACACTCAGATTCTCAGTATTTTTGCCTTGTTTTGGAGAAATGAGCAGATCTGTTTTTATTTGTCAAAAATATCCTTCTTTTTCCTTTATCTAATAAGTCTATCCTCCATAATTAAGAGAGTCCTGAATCTAAAAGCGCTTACACAGCATAACACTGGGTGCACTTATAAATTACATGTGTTGATGGAGACTATAGCTACACTCATACATATCTATAGAATTAAAATTATATCAGAGGGAAGTTCAAGAATGTAATCCTTATGAAAATTGCATGCTTGGATCTCTTTTCAAGTGAAAATACCTATCCCTAATTCATATACAATACTACAACACTAAACCTCTTTTCAGGATTGCCCTTAAGAAAAATTTATATATGTTTGCATATCATCTTCAAGGTTGGTGGGTTGAGTTTTTATCAATATTCTTAACTGAATCACATTTGCACCTAATTTTAATGATTTTGGCACTCTTCCACATGAAATGTATAGTTTATATAATCTTATATAACAGTTCTTCATAAGGATTTTGACCAAACTCCCTAAAATGTCTAGATTAGAAACAGAAAACTATAATGATAAGAAGTTATTAATGGAAATCAGGAAAGAATCTCACTTATAAACCAGTAAGCACCAACCATCTTAGGAAAAAAAACAACAAAACAACATAGATAATAGGTAGTGAAAGAAGTTTGGAAGCCTTATTTCACAGAAAACTCTGAAAATCTGCTACAAATAACATTTTTTAAGAGACTGTCAAAAACCAGGATTGAGCTGAAACCTAGACATTTCTAATAAATACTTTGCAAAATTCTAATCCTTCTGCCTAGTAACAATTTCCCGGTAAATTCCAGAAATAGGTTTCCTATCTTTTCGGCATGCTTTGGTGAAGAAATAATTACTCTGTCATCTTCCATGCTTTGCTCTTTCTAAGACAAAGCAGGCAAAGATGACTTAGAGCTAGAATAACATGTTATCTTAAAGTAAGGCTATCTAAGCATCATTCTAAAACCTTACTGTTTGGGGATTTTGTTTTTTGGTTTTGTTTTTTTGGGTTTTTTTTCTAGTCGAGTAAATCCCACCAAGTACAAGGTGTATTAATTAACGTAGAGCCTCACAGTACACAGACACCCACATCAAACCGCACGGATCCAGCAGCGTGACTTCAATTTCTTTAAGAGCTGGTTGAGTACAGATGCAAAAGCTTTAATCATTCCCTATTTGCTTAAATCAAAAGCATCATCTCTTCTCAAATTGTTTACCAACACTTGAAATCAGCAAGTTGCTGTAGCTTAGGCATCAGCAGAGTAAAACAGCAAGGACAGCTTCTAACTAAGGCAGATGAAATGAGATGCCTAAAAGTTTTTTCTCTCTTCCTATGCCTTCATGGCCACAGTTTTGAATAGCAATACCCAGTTCAATGGCCACTATCTCACCTTGTGATAAGCATGGAATAGTCACATATTAGTGAATCTGCCAACACTCCAATGACAGTTTTCTCTCTTTCACTTCCTTTCTAACAGATATCACTCAGTCACTCTACTGTTTGTCATCAGCAGGTGAAGGTTTTAGAGCAGTGAAAAGCAGTGGTCTGGCAGAGGGCCACTCACACACTCTCACAAAGAGACCCTTAATCATAAGGGACTTTCACATCTCTCTGATCTAGGAGCAATTCAGGATATATGCCAGGAGGAAGAAGAACAAAGACACTAGCATTTGAAAATTCCCTCAATGCCTTAATAACACTGCTGAGATGGCTTTTGCCAGATTAAACAGACACATTCCTTTAGACCCTAAATATTGCTCTGAAACTAATTCCCTAAGCATTGTCCAGAGTTTAACAGGGTTTGGGATACCAACAATCAAACTTTGAAGTAATTCTTCAAATTCCACTGGAGCTGGCTGCAGAGACAGCAAGAATACCCAGGTCTTTCCAGGCCAAGGAGAGAGAGGGCAGCTTGACTTTTTCACAATTGTTGTCTTTAAAGGACTTGGACAAAGCAATTCCAACACAACAGCTTATTTCTAAAATGCTTTAAAGTAAAGGCTAGGTGTGAGGTTTAGGGAACTAGCTGATATTTTTTAATGTTAGCTACACTCAGCACAGCATTCTGACTCTGAAGGAGAACAGTATGGGAACTGCAATACATTAGTGAAGCCTGACAGGGTAAAGATCTTCCTTCCCTTGCCATTTTGTTTTAAAGCAACAAGAAACCATAGATTTCAAGAAGATTCTTTCTGATATTCACATGAAACTTCATTGTTATACAATCCTTAAGTGATGTCAGTAACACAAACCATAACTGTGTATAGGCAGAAAAAAAAAAAATCCAAAATCTTTGAAGAAAAATATTTGCAAACTGGCTGTAAATGTAAATATTTGTAAATGTTTTAGTTTCTTACATGCCAGTACTTGTCTTCATAATTCATCTGAGACACACTCAAACGTTAAAAGAGCCCATTTGCCTATCTGTGTTCATTCAGTTGAACACTCAGCAGGATCACTTTCTTGTGATGTTTCTAGTACTTAGGTTAATTTCATTACACTCTGTGAGATATTCATCATAAAGAAATATCAGGATATCAAAATTCAATGTAATACTTAAATTTCAGTTCACTTACATGGGTGAACTAAATTAATGTCAACCCGGAAATTTGCTCTGAGTTATAAGTGAATACATTCACTCTTTCCAAGCTCTTAGCTTCTTCAGAATCTAAGGTCTTAAAAAAAATTCTGAAAAAAATGGTCTCAAAATTGTAAACTGAATGAAGGCAATGCAGTGGTTGCTCTCTAAATCAGCAGACGGACAGCTGGAGTGCCACTGCTGTAACCCAAAGATTTGACAGGCTACAGCAGAGTTAAAACTGACAAGAGCCTTTCGTCATATTTTCCTGCTGCTATTCAAAACTCTCTGAGCAGCAGGAGACTGACAAGAAGGAGGTTAATTTTGCTCTGCAGCAGTTTAGGCTATGAAAGTCTGAAGAAAGTAAACACTATAGAACAGCTTCATTCCTATCAATTGCTGAACATGTGATTTGGGGGAGATGAGTTAGCAAGACAGATATGTTTTCAACCAGATTTCATAATGTCTTTAAATGTGGTGCTTGGGTTTCTTGGTTTGGTTTTGTTTCATTTGTTTGGGTTTTTTTAACTTATAATTTATTTATTGATTTCTCTTTTAACAGCTAAAATCCAGGAAAGCATGCCTGAGTGTCATTTTTAATGCATTGCATTGTTCAAGAATACAGTCATTTATGGGAAAGCAACACTTTCTCTTGTATTTTGGAGCCAGCTGTAAGAGGCAAATTTAGGTCCCCAAGGGGACATGAGCTAGATCGCTGAAAAGGAAGGTATATGCACTGACCAAGGCAGTGGAAACGAGACTGAGTCTTTAAAAAAACATAACAGAGAAAGAACTGAAACTCTCATAGAGTTAGCTGATAGAAAGAAGAGGACTGAAACAGTTTGAACCTTGTAGTTAGGAAAGAGTGAAATGAAAGGCCACACAAACATAGTGGGTAAGACCAAGTGCGGATGACAAGCCAAGGACAAAGTAAGGATAGATATTGATTCTTACTTGCCAATGGGGAAAGAGGAAGGTGGTGAAAGGAAGCAAATGTTACAAAGAATTGGAAGAAAAACCTCTATGTGGCCTGAACAGTTTGGACTCAGAAATGGATGGAAAAGACAAGGATAAATCCATAAAGAAAATGCCTAAGAAAAAATACTCTCTGATTCAATGGCAATAGGATAGAGCTCTCCTGGCAATCAGGAAAACTTCAGTAGCAAATAGTATTCTACTGATAAGTAATGGATCACTTGTTCCAAATCTAGGTATTAAAAGGTATCGGTTAAAGGTTTAAATAACGTTCCTGGAAAAGCCATATGATGAATCCCACTGAATAAGATTTTATCCCTATTTCACTATATAGAACATGTATTTTACTAAGGAAGTTGTTGCATTTTCCACATATGACCATTTAGGGTGAAAAAAATAGATTACTTTTCAAACCAGTGGAGAGAAATAGGCGTATGCCAAGGATGCCATGTTAAAGACATCATCCTTAAGGTGGGGTGAATTCCTTCCTGTCAAAGCCACTTACTTAACATTGATTAAAACCAATGTCTGCATGACCTCGTCTAAGTAAGATAAAATGTTATTGAAATCAGGTAATTTCTACTTTCGTTTCTGCCCTGTACTTCCTGCATGGTTAATTTAGGGTCTGAGATTTGAGATCATGCATTCAACAGTGGCTTATGGGCCACTTCAAAGCCAAAAAGGGTCCTAACATCCTTATGCTTCTTCACTGGAGAGCAGCAACCGTGTGTTAATATTTGCAAAGCATTCAGTGATAAATGTCATAGCAAATTCCATGAGAAAACTAATAGCTCTGTCTTCAAAACAGGATATGAACACTGCAACAAATAACATCAACAGATAGTGAACAAGGAGGAAGGCAAATATTGAGTTTAGCTCATTAACTTAGACTGAAGATTTTGTGCACTGAATAGGATCAAGATTCTCTGGATGTAATTATTGATATATGATTAGGTAATTAAATACTTGTATTGCAAATTCCTACACACAGGAGGGCTGAATTGAGTTTCCAGTAAGCGACATTAATAATGGCTTCTGGGTGCTAGATTCTGAAACTTCAAAATAATGATTAAATATAATTTGTTCTCAGTGAATATGCCACGGTAACTTGCAAACAGATAGGGAGAGAGGACACCTTGCTAAGACAGTCCAAACTGGGGGAAGAACATCAAGGTAACAGAAAAAAAGCTCTAGGCTTTCTATACAACTTTTTTCATTCATCTTTGCCAAGTTTTTTCAAAATATTTTGGAATTATGGTTCAGGGTTTTTTTATGTTTCTTTAATTTATGTTCTCTTGATCCTAGCCTAGGAGTTACGATTGTTTCAATTTGTTATGAATCAAAACAAAATGGCTTTACAAAGATAGTCACGTTTCTGTTTTTCAGTCTGTCTGTTAAAGCCATCACCAGAAAGTAATATTTTTGACCATCCATTAAAATAAATGCATATTTGTTTGACATTTCCTCATATTTTTCAACACTTACTGTTTAGTTTCTATTTATAAGTCTCATGGATTGCAGACTGAAATAGTTCTACAAAGGCAAACTTGGCTCAATTTGTATGCTAGTCTAACTGGCAAGAAACAACAACAGTGTTCAGGATTGACTCTCTCCTCTCTTTGGAGAAAAAACTGCTGTGAAAAGTGAACCAATGTACACAGTCATTGAGAAATCTGGAAGTGCTGTCATTGGAAGTGACAATATGGCTTGCTTAGTGAGGATTTGCTTTGAATGCACAGCTTCAGAATTATTTACTAATTAAAAATGTTTTACCACGGAGAAACCCTTTGAGATTTGCCTCTTGTTTCCTAGGGTGCAGGAGCGTGAAATCATGGATGAATGAGCTATAGCACCATAATTTGCTTCTGTCAGTTTAAATGAAAAGGTCTGAAATGAACTGGTGAAATTAGTTCACAACATTTTTACCCACCAGTAAATGCAGTTTACTTTTATGATAACCTGTAACCACATACCCACCTTTCACAAACTTCTAATCTTACAGCAGACAGCAGAATTATGCGGCCCATATGCTATTCCATGCCCTCTTTAGACTGGAAGTGAAGATACTAATTGGCATTGAATTGCCAAAATTTAGCATTGACAATATGCTGCTTGCATCTAAGGTTGAAATTCACCTATGCACAGAGAGGGCTCCTACTCTCCAATTTGTCTCCTCACACACACAAAGGAAACTGGGGCTGTTTTATTCTGGTGTGTACTGTGCTGAAATAAATATCTAGAAAGAAAGGCCTTAACTATTGGGGTGGAAGAAAGAAAGGACACTCACTAGCAATAATAGATACACATGTGCTTAAAGAGGACTGGAGTGACTCTTACTAATAGAAGAATAAAGTCACTCAGCTGTGAAATGACTCATAATTAGGAAGACCTCATTCAAAACCCAGTTACAGCAAGATACTAGATAAGCAAATCAAAATCATCACTTCAGTTCTTTAAAGACAGATAGCATGCAGTATCCATCTGTTAAGTCATACCACCTGTTCTATCAACTCATTACATCGTCTGGAGTATTAAGCAGGAAAGTCAATTAAGTCAATCCATGTGCAAGAGGACCTTCATGGAGAGTGAGCAATTGTTCTCTGCTACCCCCTGTCTCATCCCAGCAAGAAACAAACAGGATAACTCTGAATGACTTCATCTGTCCCCTGTCAGAGTCCATCTCCACCTCTTGATTAATAATATAGGAGGCGCTGAAAAATACAGTCTATACAAAAATTGGGTTGTCCTTTATTATCAACCATTATTAACCATTCATACCCAGAAAAAAATGTAATGAAGTTTTTCATTGTGTTCCTCTGAGGGAAGGTTAAAGTTTATGTGCCCAAGACAATCATCACCTCAAAATGCCTAGCTTGCCAGAACATGTTATTTCAGCTGGAGTCTAATATTAAGTTGCACTTTTGACCTGTGGTTGCCAATACATTCACATTTATACAAAATAACATGTGGTTGCCATATACTCCTGTTTACACAAAATACACATTTTAGTATATAAAGAATCTAGACTCCATAATTCAGATACCACTTTTATAGCTCGAAATTATATCTTCATATTGATTTAACCCTTTCCTTGCAGCAAGAAATCATAAGAAGAGAACATAATATGTTATCTTGGAAGAAAATGGCAAAGAGTCTTTTTTAAATGTAAAAAAAGAAAATTCTTCAGGAAAAGTCTGACATTTTTATCACAACTAAGAGGATACCTCAGTGAGATTTAATTCTTATAAATGTAAGGTGAGATTGCATATAAAGGTCACACATAGACCGAAATCTCTTCAGTGAGGACACAGTTAAGTGGCATAATGCTGACATAAGAAGTGAATCCTAACTGCATAGCTGAGAAGTGACTTTTGTATCCTGACACCTGCTAAATACAAAGAATGAAAAAAACTCACTCCTTCTCATCATCTGAAAAGCTGACAAGGAAATCACTCTTCCAGGAACTAAGAGGCAGTGTGCCAAGCAGTGTAACGTCTGCAAGAATGACTTATTGTATTGATGGTGTTTGATTAGGGAGGGTTGTAGTTACCTTAGTTAGCTTGATGTTTTTAAATTTAAATCTCTAAATCTTCTGATTTATATTTAGTAAAGCTAAAAAGATGATTTAATATGTCCTTCAATGATATTCATTCTCTTTAGCTGGATAAGAGTTCTCTATATACAGGCATAATATTTCTCTATCTGCACTCTGGTGCACTTACATAATAACAGAAGTCAACATTTACTTTAATGTGTAGGTAAAAATGAGGTTTAACCCCCTACAATTTTTATGAGCAATTGTACGTAGATTTCTTTCTTCATTTTTTTGGATGGTGACAAATAAGAATTATGATGAATTGAATAGGAAGGGAAAAAACCCCAAAAACAAACAAACAAACAAAAACTGTCCAAAAAACCAAAAATCAAGCAAAAACACACAAAAAAATCAAAAAAACACCAAAACAAACCAAAAAAAACCCCAAGAAATCCCCCTTAAAAACCCCAAGAAAAATCCAAACCCCAAGGGCTACTAAGCCCACCACCTTTCATTGTAATGTCATTCCTTTATAACAATATTTGTAACACACCCATATGCTTATTAGGAGAGCTGTTTTATACCATTCAGGCCAATTTCATGTTACTGTTACAATTATCCATTTCTAATACAACCAGAAATTCATTAGCATCTCCAACCAAATTTCAACTGACCTGCTGAGTCACCATGAAATCACAAACAACAAAGGTCCTCATCAAAACAAAAACTGGGAAGGAGGAAGCTGGGCAATAATGTTCTAAAGATCAGGTTATACACAAATCATGAGTAAGATGAAGAGCAACATACTACAGGATTTGCTCAGATGGTCAGAACATGCTGCAAATAGCATCAAGATTGTGGGTTCAAATCTTTACATCCCATTCACTTGAGTTGGACTCAGTGATCCTTGTGGGTCCCTTCCAATTCAGAATATTCTGTGATTCTGCTAGAAGTTTTTGTCAGCCAACCATATGTTGTTGAAATCCCATCAAAATCCCAGTTTTGCCAGTTGTGAATTTATTCCATGAAGCTGCTTTTATATTTTTAGTTCCTTTCAGAGACTAAGAGATGTGCAGTCTCTCAGTCAATATGGGTATTCTGGGTAAGTTTTGCTCTCCTGTGATGCCTTGAGAGGCTGCCTAGAACAGAGGCTAGACAGTATTAAAGGAATAAAGTACATATTTATCAGAATAGCCTTCAAAGGATACACCTCGGGCAGTACAAGAGCCTGGCCAAGGCTACACTCAAGATGGATCCCAGGTAATGGGTTTTCACACTTTTAGAAGTTTTGGTTCATTTACATATTGAGGTTAATTGTCCAATTACAGCTTCAGATTATGAAGTCCTGTCCTCCCAGATTGCTCTCCTCAGTTTGCTGTTGTTTACACTTTTTGAATCTGAAGCTGCAATGGTGTCCTTGGTTGTGGGGCTGGAAAAGGATTGTTTTGTCTTACTGAACTGTGAGGAGAACTTGCTAACACTTAATATGAAGTTCAGAGTTATATACTAATACAGCACAGAATCTGGAAAATATGAAAGCTAAAACTTAAGGCATCATCTGGAAGACAGGATCATAAAATCATTGAATGATTTAGTCTGGAAAAGATCTTCAAGATCATCAAGTCCAAACATAAACCTAACTCTGCTAAGTCCACCACTAAACCATGTCCCCAGGTGTCACAACTGTACATCTTTTAAACATCTCCAGGAATGATGGCTCCATGACAGCTGATTCCAAGCATTCCAGTAAAGGTATTTTTCCTAATAGCTAATCTGAAGGTCCCCTGGTGCCACTTGAGGCCATTTTATCCTCTCCTGTCACTTGTTACTTGGGAAAAAGAATTACTCCTATCCCACTACAACCTTTTTTCAGGCAGTCATAGAGCAATAAGGTCTCCCCTGAGCCTTCTTTTCTCCAGGCTAAACAATCTCTGTTCCCTCAGACCCTTTCCCATTTTTGTGGCTTTTCTTCAGACACTGTGTTTAGGTACCTACCTGTAGTATTTACCTGATATTTACACTAGGTATTTATTTGTCTTGATAACATAAGTGTGTATTGGATTTTTGGCCTTAAACAACTTTATTTTGGCTACAACATTAACATTTTGTTACGTGGTTCTTCAGAAAGTTAGTCTCCATCTGAGAAATTATGTGTACTTAGAATTTGTGCTTGTACATAGCAACTGATGTTTAAGCAAATTAATGTGCTTTTGCAGTTTTTTAATTGCTTTCTTTTTTTGTTGTGACAATAAAATAATGCTGTTCTAAGTAATGTTTCTAGGTTCCTTTCTATAGGTCATGACATCCAGATTTTGCTTAAATTTTATGGACTCTTTCTCTCTGACAGATTAAGGAAGCCATTTCTTATCTATGTCTACATGACTGAAATCTCTATCCATCTTCTTATACCTTGATTACAGCAACATCTCTTCCTCATACTTTATAAAATGTGGTTCTGCTCCATTCATTTCCATGTTTTAATGACAATACTTAAGAATCTGAGTTAAAAAGGGAAAAAAAAAAAAAAAAAAAAAAGAAAAAAAAAGAAAAAAAGAAAGAAGAAATCTTATGCAAAAAATTCCTCTTCCCTAAATGCCTGTCTTTGGATCTCTATAAAGTATTAGGCCCTTCTCACTTCACAAGGGCAGCAGAGCCAGCAGTGCAGCGTCCTACATCACAAGACCTACTTGCTGAGTAAATCTTCCAAGCAATAGCAAGAGCAGTCATGCTGCTCAGTGAAGGAGAGGACAGGGGGAAGGGATGACAACAGCTGGAGTGAAATGCAATGCTGTTGCCTCTGCACGTATTTCAGGAGCTAGAGATGGTTGTCAGTTATCTTTATTTTGCCTCTACACATCTGAGAGTAGCAGCATTTTCCTGTCTAACATATGTATACAAAGAGCAGGTCTATTTCCACACAAAAACTATTCCACCTCTTATGCATTTTCTAATTAGCTTCTATTCTGCAGTACTGCCAGTCTGCTGTGACTGAAACACACCCATAATCAAGGACCTGCAACCTTTTTCTCAAGCAGCATTTTTTCAGTGATATATACAGGATGCAGAATGATACCAAAATGGGTTCCGACCCTTTTAGAAACCCACATATATTGTGCTTTTCAGAAATTTCTCAGCTCAGTGGCCATAATGAACTCAGTCCCTTACTTCAGACTCACTGATTTTTTTCAAGATAATCTGTTAGCTAAACCAAAGCCAAAAGACTGTGAAAAAGAATCAATGTCCTCTGTTCATAACAGTTTTTATTCCTTTGATTAAAAACTGTGAGCTTTTCATTTAGGTGAACACCATTCTTAAAATACTAAGAATTTTACATACTTCCTTTAAGTATGAGCTTACTTTCCAACAAATCTCTATTTTCACAAAATATGCCAGCAATAAAATGAGGTGCACCTATTTCAAATTCCTTCACTACTGTTCTTCTCTGGCATATAGGGGCAGGCTAAATCTCTCCATAGCACTGGGATGTTCATGGTCAATCTTGTTCTCAGGCTGCAGCCAAGCAGAAGGTTTTGTTCAGCATTTATCACTGTGATCTGTGACACTGGCTCTAGCTTTATCATATTTCAGAAGTCTATGTAGTTTCATATGGTTTAAGGTGAGAGGGGTCTATTAGATCATCTGCTCTGACCTCCCATATATCATAAACCATTAAGCTTCAACCACAAGCTCTTAAATTAAGCCCAAAGACTTTAGTTAGCACTTTGGTTCTCAGAAGACTAAGCTTTTTGCCAAAGGCAGACAGAAAATCAGAAAAACAGATGCTACTAATCCAAACTCCTCTGCAATGCAGGACAATTGATTAAGTGAGATAAGTGATTTATACACACTTCTGGTGTTAAGGCATGTAGTGTAGGGACTAAAAATTGTGAAACATGAATTTAATACCCTGCCCTCCTTTCTGACTTCAGATAAGCCTCTTCCCCTTTTTTTTTTTTTTTTGCCACAGGTTCTAATTTCTCAAATAGTTGTAATTAAAATCTCCTTTCTCAAAGCTTGTTATTAGAATGTTCCTGAGACAGAGTTATTAAGTACTTATATAAGCCACTTCTCTTTTGGTAAGTAATGCTTAGCTAGGAAAAGTCTGAGTAGCACAGTCCTTCAGTATAGCATTCCTGTTTGCTATTTTGTTTCTAAATTCTGTTTCTTAATTCAAATCCTTTGCAGGCTTCCACAGGGCTGCAAGGCAGTAAGGGCACAGTCCTCTGGTCAGCACCCTGCCTCTCCTGTCTGCAAATGATGCAGTTGACTAAAAAATGAGGTGGTTCATTCATCCACTCTAAATTAAAACCCCATAGGAAGGGGAAGAAAAACGCAGGTGGAAGATTGTTATTGGATTACTGATTTATAAGAGCAATTCAAGGTTACCAGCACAATTTCACCTTCTAGCAATCCATGCTGAAGAAAAAAGCTGGCACAAATTCCAAGTGCTGTTCTGCATACACCTTTGTTACAAAATGGCAGTCTACTTCTACAAGTAACTTCTAAAAATGTATATTAAACATATTTTCTACTGGAACAGTGAAACAGCTCAGAGAGTGTTGTAATTTTGCTGAAATTTTGTTTCAAAGGATCAAAAAGCTGATGATGATTACTGTCTTTAATCCTTTCTTCTGAAATTACTATTCACAGAATTGAAAGAGATCTACTAGGTTAGCAAATCCCAAACCATGCTGTCATAGGCAGACATGAACTGTCATCCTGTTCATTTTCTATTTATATTATTCTGTGTATTACAGTATAAAATAGAATTTAAATAAAAGTGATTAAACCGAAATTATTTTTTTTAAATCCCTTCATATGAATTTTCAGATTTAGCTCCAATTCAGAAGGAAAAGACGTTTCAAAAGCTTGAGATCATTCATGAAAAAAAAAAAAGAAAAAAAAAAAAGAGCCTTCAAAAACTCTAATAAAAAGGCTTCTTATAAATGGCAGCCTTCTTGTAACATTTTTTCCACTGCTCCAAAAATTCTTTCAAGTAAATCTGACAGGGCAGCAAACAGGAAAAAGAACTGGTAACAAATAGTAAGTGCAGCTCCCACTGTTCATCTGAGAAGAGAAACCAGCAGAGAAACAGTGTGTGAGTCTGGTACGAGCACTGCAATAAAAGCACAAAAGCCAACTCAGCAGGGTACTTACCACCTCCATTCATGCCTAGGTTAGTTCCATGCAGAAATCCTTGCACACGGGAGTCAGAACATGCTCCCTTCTCTATGTCCACACTGTGCATCTCACAGTTTCTGCATGCCACACATTTTAGACTACAAGCTGTTCTTTTATGCTAAAATGCAACTCCACCATACAGATTTGTGCAAAAAACTCACTGAATTTAGTATCAACCAAACTTGTTTTTAAGCCACAGGGGGTAGCATGTTTACCATATGGATGCCAAAGCTTCTAAGTTGTGGCATTCAAAGCACTCACAACTGCAGTAAATCTACAGAATAATTTTTTTTTTTTTTTATTATTTTTGTCTTTCTGTCTTCGTTTTATCCTTCTATTTCTATCATCATGCAACACTGCTGAGAAAAGTATTGCTAAAGTAATGGGCAATGAATGAACAAGAAAGTGAGCAGGTGTAAAATCTAATTTGTTGGTGCATGAAAATTTATGTATGAATAGAATGGTTTATGTCTTTTTCTTTGCAAAGAATTCTGGATTCTATAATTTAGGAACGCAACACTTGATCAAAAAATGGGAAGCATTACTGGAATATATAGAAACACCTTGGACAATATTGGTTTTGGATTAGATTTGAAAATTTGATTTCTACTATGAAAAGAGGAGTAATTATTCAATTGTTTGATACTGAAATCAAATGCAGAAATTACTGTATGTCCCTGCAATCACAGTCAAAGTGGGGTTTTTTTTTGTTTGTTTGTTTTTTCTTTAACTTTGTGCTTAAATTCTGAATCTCATGGATATCAAAGACAAGAATTATACATCATGAGACGTTTTAGTGTCAGTGGTAAACTAACACATCTAAATCTATTTTGCTTCCCAAAGTAGTTTGCAACAAGTAAGTTTGTCTTCAATTATATATTCATATGGGAATCTCATTTTACATTTTATTCATCAACAGAAGAGATAAAAGCAGTTAGAAAATACTTGATAGTAGAGTTTTACTGCAATAGTAAATCATACCTCTACTATAAAAGTTGAGAGAAGCATTATGTGAGGTTGTGTTACACTCCAGGATTTTATAGCCTCAAAAAGAATCAGCAATAAATTTGAATGAGGCTGAGAAGGAAGGCAGCTGGAGATGCAAAAGAGAACTCACATCTTTATACTGTACTTCTATTTACCATTTATCTGTCATTTATCTCCACATCTTGAGATTAGAAATCTCTTTTTGCATAGGTAAAATGTCAGTGACAACTTTCTATTTTAACACCTTTGTCAATGACACTTTTTTAAAATAATTTTCAGAACTTCTGATTATTCTGTTTCTTACTTGGTAGAATGAGAAGTACAGGAGGGGAAATCATTGCAGATGAAATATTTTAGATGCATTTCCTTTTAGTATTTAAAACTATTGCAGGTTAAAAGACTAATGAACACCTTGGAATTGTTTGCTATAAACTTTCTAAATTAATATAGGTTACTTCTATCATAACATTTACGTATAAAATAGAATGAATAGCTTGTATGCATCCATGTTTTAGCTGCTACAAATTCCACTCTTATTGTTATAAGAAATATAGAAACTAAAATCTGAGGATAACGAAATGTTTGATATTGACTTCTTGTTTTTCATTTCAGGGGATGAGGTAGTTGCAAGTTGTAGCTTTGAGATAATGATAGTAAATAATTTTAAAATCTAATCCTGACCCAAACTATAGACTTAATCCCCTTCTCAGTAGTTCCAGATCTAGTATGGAATTTAATAAAAGATTTAGATACCTTTGTAGCTAAGGGTCAGCAATTTTTTTTCCTCTAAATTTCTAATTTCACAGACTTCTGAGCTAAAGATATTCTCACAAATGCATCTGTGGATGTCATAGAGAACTAGAAAATTCATGCCACAATACAAAGCCTTTTCTATAAGCTTCCCACTGAATCAAGCTACTTTAGAAATTGAATTTTAAAAAGCTATTGCAAGAAATTTATTGTCTTTTTAAAATTTTTAAAGCAAAAATAACTTTGGATCACTTTTTTCATCATTTTTAGTGAGAAAAAATTCTCCACTCCTTATGAATGAAAAAATACCAAGTTTGCAAACATTTTCTACAGCCATCTTTGTTGTACATTTAGGACTTCTATATACAAGCATGTCCCACTACTGTTTTTCCTGTAACAATTCTAAAATATTAGGAAATTGAAAAGGTGGGTAGCCTTTTGTGTCATTTTCTAGTAGATTTAACATTCAGAACCTTTTGTGGGCTATAATTTGCGACATTTTCACCTCATTTATAATGAAGTTATATTTTAAGATGTTGATTAGGAAAATTAATTGAGTAACTGTCTGGAAGTGATAAAAAAAAATTAATTTTAAAATGATGAATTTGAAAATACTGAATGTCAATTACATGTGGCTTATTCCACATGAATTTGAATAAATAGTAAATTCTGTGCACAAGAAATGAAAACACTTTCCATGCTCAACCAACCCCTAGTGTGCACCTCTTACCTTTACAAGTTTAACAGAGATGACATTAATATAACTGTGCCTTCAACATCAGCCATAGTTGAGGGGAGTTTTTCGTAGACAATGCATTTTGCCAAAACAAAAAACAAACAACAAAAAAAAAGCCAACAAAACAAGAGCGTCCTTCAAATCCTTCTTTAACCATACACAAAATCATTACAAATTCTTTAAGTATATGCTTCATTAAAAAAAAACAAACTTCTAATTACATCTGAAAAACTTTCGTTTTCTATTTCTGATAATAATCTGGCCTAAAATATACTTGACAAAATACTTCATAATTTCATAGCCATTATATCTGTGTCTGCACAATAATTGTGTATTTATATGTCTTTTTAAACATGGATAGACCACACTTCAGAAATTTGCACTAAGATTTTATATTACACAAAATATTAATAAATTTCTATATTTGTGCCTCATTATGCAAGGAATGTACTGAAATTACAGTTTAGGGTTCTGTAAAAAGGGATGTGTGGGGGTGTGTGTGTGCGTGTATGTGTTTCTTTTCATATTTCCACAGATCCATAGAACACTACCAAAATAAAATACATAGAAAAGAGTAACAGCCTGCATTATTTTAACCCTCAGCTAGAAATATATTTTCAGTTGAATTTGCTTATAATAATGTTGTTTTAAATCAGGTTATTCAACATCATTAACCTTCAGCCAGCAGTTCAAAAATTAAGGGATGAACTTGAAAAGACAAACACAAAAATCTGTTCATGAAGGAAAGTAACATGACATGGCACTCAGTTACTCTAAAGCTTTCCTCTCAACCCCTCTCTTCTGCATTACATAACTTTTCACTATAAAAATGAAACATTATCATGAGTATATATAGCAATTTATGAAGTAAAATAATGTAGCTGGACAGGAAAATTCCTAAAATAGCCTTAAGAGGTATCATCAGGTTAATATAAGGAAAGAAAGAAAAAAAAATAAAATCTATGTTTTCTTTGCTTTCCTTTTCTTTCAGCCAAGTAGTAGCTGTTTGTCCAAGTCTGGTCAGAGACCATTCAAAGCAGTCCTCACTTAAGAATTTTTTAAGAATTTCAGATTTCTCGCTTCAGTATAGAAATTGATGAATATCTTGAGCAATTAATCAACTACTATAATCAAGTATCACTGTCTCAGGGATAAGTCACATCGTAGAGGGGCTGCTTTCCTTTCTCATACCTTAAATGAGGAGAAAATTTTCATATATTTCACCAATGGCAGTCAAACAATGTGAAACTCAGTGAACAATAGTTATTAAAATTAAGGGTGAAATCTTAGCTCATTGTGCAAACCTAGGTCAATTTAACTGATATGCATTGCCCAAAATTAATGAAAAAAAAAAAGAAGTTGATGATGTGATTGCATTTAGATACAAATATATCTAAAATGGGTCAGGGTAAGCAGCCTATCAACGTGCCTATATCTTTCTACTTCATCAGACAATTATAAGGTGTCTGACTTTTCAGACAGTTAAATCTATTAAAGTCTAGCTCTCTGCCAACGGTGCTCTCGGCATGCATCCACATGATGTAATTTTATAGATAACTGGATTTTTGTGTGATTGGTATTTTTTAAAAAAATCAAATTTACTAATATAGATTAAAAAAAAGTGAAAATACCCTTGTATTGAATGCTCCATTTATAAATTTGGCATCTCACTGAACCAGCGTTTTAAAAGACTGTAGAATGTCAGGAAAAATATTTTTTTTTCAATCCTGAGGAAAAAAAGGTTGCAAGTTGTCAATCTTCTGTTTTTAATAGCAAGTCCTGAATGTTCTAGATTAATTTATGCATTTTTGCGGCCACCTGTCTGCTGTTACTGTCAAAACTCATTCAGGTCCTCTGAGTGTTCAGAAGTCTTAGCTGTGACACTGTAAAATTTTTTCCCTTTCAGCAAGTAAGCGAGGAACACTGGTACATGGGCCTCTAATAAAGTGCCTTCTTGATTAAAAGATAGGGAGAAAAACCTCAAACAACTGAAAGATAGGGTGGCATGGTAACATAGGTCTCTGGCCTTCTTTCTGTGAACTTTTTGGGGGGTTTGACTATACAGAACTGCAATGTGAGAAGCTGAAGTTAGCTTTTCTTTCAGCTGAGCTCTTTGATGATACTCAGACACAGCTGTCAAAGTTTAGAGAATGTCATGATCAATGTATTTCAGTCTCAAAATTTAAAATCAGATAAGTTGAAATTAGACATCCTGGATAACTTACCCTTAACTTTTTATTCAGAGACACAAACAGTTACAGAGAGAAACAGGCATCTGTACAAAACAGTAAACCTACTTTATTTCCTTTGACCACAGAAAGATGAGTGTTCTGAGACTTGGATGCTTTAAATAAGGTAGAATAAATCTTTTTCCTAAGAAGAAAACTCAGCTTGCTGACCTTTCCAAACCACTTGCTGGCTAAACACTTGAAGCAGTGGTGTCAGCAGTGAAAAGCATATCTGTTGCTTTAGATCAAAAAATCACTTAATTCAAATGCATTTAATTCAACATTATGTTAACATTAATTTGAATTTAAATTAAATTCTTAAAATTTGATGCTTAATTGTGAAACCAGAGACATAAAATTGCATGCAGAGCTATAGTATACATACAATGCACTCAACTAAGAGAATTATTCTCCTAGCATGTAAATAAAAATAGATAATACATATTTATACTAATCTCACAAAAAATATTAAGGACTGATGTTTTTAACCCCCTCCAAAAGTTTCCAACAATCTTCTGGAAAAGAAACCCACCATTTTGTTGATATTCAGTGTGTGTGAACCAAACATACGCAGGTGACACCAAGATGGCCACAATCAACAGCTGTAGCTTACTCCATGTTATCGGGGCAAAAAGGGCTCCACCACCCCTGGCTCACATACCAAAAAGTTCTGGAGCAGGCACAATTCTTTGTCAGGCAGTCTTACAATCTCCAAGTTTTTTTTTTTATCTCATTCCCATCTTTACTGCACAGGCCTAGGCCTCTGAAGAATGTTTTTTAGGTCTTTTACAGCATTCTGTTACCTTCTACAGAAATTCTGCTTCCCAAGAAAGATAGAAAACAATATGACATTTCCCAGACTGCATTTCTTAGCATCCCCAGGTGCAAGGTCATCTTGAGCAAAAAAAAATTCTAAAACAAACTCCCTCTCCTGACCAGTCTTTCATTTTTAACCCTTCCAGCCCCACATTCAGCATTCATGAATGGAAAGGACATTTAACCCGCAGCCATTGAGATCAACAACATGAGAGCATATCAAAGTTAGTTGAATATGGTCATTTGTGGGTTTTAATACTGTTCTCAGAATATGCCTCATTTGTCTTCTACGCCTACAGTGCTACAAGCCAATCACAAAAATGCATAGATCAATTCTCTTAACTGGGTTATGCCATGTGGTGATTACTTACTGGTAAATCTTCAACACAGTGCTGATATTTTGTGTAAAATTCAGTTCTGGTGAGCCATTTACTACAGGTACCTTACAATTTTGATTCATTCTACCATGCAGCTTGAAGCACAGAAGCGAGACCTAATCTAGGAGTCTATTTAATCCAGTCTATCAACCTGGGTGCCTCAATTAGCTGCTAGAAATGAAAGCATGAGCCTTCAATTTGTTGTAATGGCAACCCAGATTTATCTTATTGCAGGGCTGGATTCATGCAGGAGGATATCATCCATGTATGATCAAGCATGCAAGTACCCGGGAATTTAGTTTTCAGAGATTTTTCTAGTCTCTGCAACTAGTGTGAAAAGTATTGCTCAAAAATTTACCACATTACTTTGAATAACTTTTATGAAAAAACCAAAAAAAATTACATTGAAGAGTTACGTGAGACAGATACACCAGATGTGGCTTTGGATTATACAAGTATGTACAGCTATGTATATTTTTCTGTAGCCTTGGAGAACCAGTTATGAAGTACGCCTAAACACACATCCTGAGAAGAAAACACTCAGAGCACGCACGTGCTTTCAGGTGCTGTAGCACTCAAGAAAACTCCTTTATTTTAAGGGGGGGTTTGGCTCAATAAATAACTGCTTTAGCCACATTTTTTCTGTGGGACACATCCATAAAATGAGACCGTGCTATTGATTATAATTTCCTGTTCGTTTTAATGACATTTGAAAAGCTTTTGTAGCTCACTAAATGAGCTGCTTGGACTCCTTTTCTGCCTGGTTAGTGACTACCAGCAAGCAGCGGCATACAGCAGGGATAGTCTAATTACTGCCAAAACCAAAGGTCACCTAATTCCAAGCAATGCAAATAGACTAATTATATTGTTTCTTAAGGTGTCTTCCAGACATGTGTCAATCAGCAAAAATAACAAATAGCAGAATAAGCAGTCCTATACCAGCATAATAAATTCAAGATATTTCTATTTAGAATAATGCAGTAAAATGACACCACATGAAAATGGTTGATAGGGAATTTAATTACTATGCTTCATGAAAAGGAAACCATGGGATATTAAAAAAACTGAAAACTCTTTCTGTGACCTTTAAGTAATTAGTGTTTCATAATTATGTACATGCAGTCTGTAGTTACTTCTTTAAAAATGCCAATAATTTCCCCCTACAACAAGCCACACATTACAGTTATTTTCATTTATATTCTAAATAAGGAAACTTCTTATTGGACAAATATTTTTCATCATTAATCTGGAAGGAAAGAAAACAGAAAAGCACACAAATTAAACATTACAGAATCCTGCTTTTATAATTGAGTTCTATGTACATGATCTTTAAGTTTTTACTTAACACCTATGAAAAAATTGTGCTCTCAGAGACATACATGTCCAAATCAGCAAGAGATATTTCAGTGTGTTCACCACATAACTTCAAACAAAAACTCTCACTAGAGCCACATTTTTAGTTTAAGATTATCAATGTTCCTGATTTGAAAATTCTCTCACAAACATCTGTGCCCAGCATACCAATGCTGTATTATTCTACCGTAGAGGTAACACGGTAATTAACAATAAGGCGTAAAAAAATAACAAGAAGAGTGTTGAACAAGGAATCAAGCCTGTGAATTCTATATATTATGTGATAACCAGCTACTATCTATCACCCAAACTGACAGTACTGCCTATCCTGCCTTCATACGCCTGAGTAACAGACCATCCTCTGGCTCCTGTGAATGATCCTGAAAAAGTGTCAGATCTGAGCTACTTCCTTAATTCTCCAGCATGAATTATATCTGAAACGGCACTGATATTTCCTAATGTACTACATGTGTTTCACTTCTACCTTTCAAAGTTACTTAGCAATGCCATCATTACTTAGATATGAGGCTTACAAAGGCTTTGAAGCTGCTGATAGGCAGCATGTGTGGGTCCACAGTGCCAGCAAAGCCCGTTTCAGAGAGCTGAAAAAGGCAAAACCTGAAATGCTGAGACAGAAGCACAGAACATGAGAGGGTACAGTCCATTTTGTCTTACAGGCTGTCAAATAGGAAGCTCAAAAGAAACTGAAAACCCACCCACTGCTCATGGTATTCTCTTATCTGTTGGTGCTTAGGTGACTTAAAAAGAGAAAAAATATTACCAGGCAAACCCATAATATCTGTGAAAATTAGAGGGCTCTTTGGGTCAGGAGGAAGCTTACAAATTACTTTGTTCCGGTCCCTCAGCCACGGGCAGGGACATCTTTTTCCACTAGACCAGGTTGATCAGAACTCCAGTGATGGGGCGTCCACAACTTTTTTGGGCAACCTGTTCCAGTGCCTCAGCAACCTCTCAGTAAAGAATTTTTTTCTACTGTCTAATCTCTTTTAGGTTAAATCCTGTACCCCTTTTCCTATCACTACTAACTTGTTAGCTCAGTCTCAAGGTGTCTTTTAAATTTGGGGTTAGGATTTTAAGAGTGGGTTGTCTCTAAATCCTGCAATCAAGAAAACTTCAGTTTTGATAGGAAGCTTATGAGACACTTAAAGTTTTTAATTTTTGGCCCACTGAGCAGTCACAAACTACTGGCCTAGCACCAGTACAGGCCAGACAAGCTGTCAACTCATAGGGCTTAACCAGCAAGTCAGGCTTGACACTAGTCATTGTTCCCAAAGGAGTTCCACAATATCCCATTGAACACAAGGAAAAAGAGGTAATAGGAAAACAAAATTAAAAAACCTGCAGGTTCACATTACGTGTTGCTTTCTAGTATTCTCAGGACAGAGCATTTTAAAGACATACATGGTGTGGCATTATGTCCGATAAACTGTCTACCCAAAGTAATGTAATCGCAGCAGGGTCTGAGTTCACTCTCCATAACTTATGGTGCTGAGAGTCAAATTAGTGTATTTGCATTATAAGTGCAATTGTACTGATACATGGTTTTCTGTGGATGGGGGTAATTTTATCAGTTCTAAGTACTGAAAGAAAAAAAAAAAAAAAGCTTTTATCCACCAGTATTTCATCCTACTTAACTAAAATTTCAGAAGAAGTAGAAGCAGGATTTCATGGCTTGGTGAAGTGTCCACTACAGTGTTTAACTGAATAATTTACCATCCAAATTGACTGCACTGATCATCTAAATTTAGAGATATCAGACTTTTAACAGATGGTACACTACAGACAGTAACTCTTGGTCAAAAGTTCTTCTAGAATATGCAATTTGCTATGGTAAACTGGTCCATCAAATCAATCTGGCGTTTTGCCTCTGGGGAAGGGTAGTATTAAATCCTCTATAGAAAGATGAACTTCTCCCATAATGCACTTGGTCACCTGTGCAATGCTATACATTCTTGTCAGGAAATAAGAAAAAAATCTGTATGCTTTCAGGTAAGTAGAATTTGTTATGGTATCAGCTGGAAGGTAGCCAATATCCAAATAAATTATATTTTATATTAAGGGTATGACCTTAAGATCCCCTAATCTTATTGACATAAGTGGAAGCTCTCTACACACAGTATTTTCAGGAGTAGAAAACAAATTGGCACATAGTTTAACAGTTAGGATATAGAAAGAAAATGAAAAGAAACAGAAAGTGTGTATGCTTTCTATTTTAGGTTAATGCACTTCTAAAGACAGGAAATATTGCGGTTATTTGACTTCCTGTATATTATAGATAATACACTTCAATTATTTCTGCTTCAAATTCAATATTTTTGCTTGACATAGACTATATCTTTAAAGGAAGAAAATGAATAAAGGTCACATTTTTATTTCCAGTGACAGAAAATCTATCAATTGCATCAGAAAATAGTTTCCAGGATTAGTTAAAATATCCACCTTATTTTTAGTTTGATTTGGTCTATATTCTGCTTTTAGCCATTACACATCAACATTTTCCTGCCTACAGACTTAACAGAACAGCATTAACAAATTCATGTTCTCTGTATAGGTATTTATAGCTTCTAACCAAATATCTAAGTCTACTTTTCTTTCTTTAGACTAAGCTGAGCTTTTCATTGCAAAGCACGTGTTCTGGTCCTTTCAATCATTTCTTTGTGCTCCTCTGACATTTTCTGTTTTGTTTTCCTAACTGATGGCACCAGAATAGGACACAATATTCATGAAATAGTCATACTAATACCAAGAGCTGGGACAATATAATCTGCTAGGACTTACCCAATATTTGCATAGTCACATCTTTAAAAACCTTTCATTTTTGTGAGCTCACATTCCATTGTTTATCCAGTATTACTCTCTGCAAAGTTTTTTCACTTTGTGAAAGTGACTGCTTTCCTGAAGCAGTAGTTTTCCATTTGTAAATATGGTCCAACTTTCCTGGATTTTACATCACTCACAGTGGAATTCACAATAGTTAACCAAGTTTGATCGGAATTAGCTGATTATGTCTTTGTTACCAACCAATAACTAAATTATGTGGCACCAGAAGACTGAACCGTTACTGATACAATAAGCATTATGATTTGATTCTTCAACACGCAAGGTAGCAGAGAAAAAAGAACCAGTTTCTCTTATATAGCACAAATGCCCTCTTGGTTAATTTTCTTCAAGTTGGAAAGTTTGCCTCGTACTTTATCTGTATATTCAAATAAGAAGCCGTTTGCTCACACTATTCACACTCAATGCAGGAGAAGGTGCTACAAGGTCAGAAAAATCAATAAAAGAAATTAAATAACTTTTATCACAACATTACTTTTTACCTCTAGTAAATTATTACATCAGTAATGCAGTAATGTTACAAAGAGCTCAACAAGATCATCCAGAATGATATTAAGCCCTGCTTTATGCCAAGCAAAAATATAGTTAAATAAAACCTGATGCTCTTTAATCAGCTTAGTGAATTCCCAAATTCCCTATAAACATTCCAGGTATTGTATGCACCATTAATTTAAAATAAAATATGCAAGAGTTTGCAAACCTGAGCTATACTGTTCCAAAATTTACATTTAGCTGCAGTGATCACAGGAATCTGCTACACATTTTTACCTTGTCCTTTTCTGGACAGTTTAGCAAAAGCCATCCCACTTTGCTTGTTCACTTTGACAGTCTATTCTTAACAGGAAGAAAATACAAAGAATTGCTGGGATAGAGCTAACTCTGATTTATGTTTCCAGCTTTGTAAGATTTCTTTCCCCCCTTTATCCAGATTGACTACCTATTGTTTTCCTCTCTTGTAATGAACACTGGGCAGCAATAATTGATAACAAACCCTGCTAGCACTGTATTTTGACATTTGAAAACAGTAGCAAAAGCTTTGCTGTTCTATGATAGTTTGACACAAAATTCACGTAATATAATCTGCAACAGAAAAAAACCCCAAAAACAAGTAAACCAAAAAAAACCCAACCCCCCCAAAAAACACATTATTAATGAGTTGACCTTGGAAGTCACACCAGACGGATTCTTCGTTCTTTACATCCTATGTTAAATTGTCACGTCATGTCAATACACATTGGTAAGAGCTGCCACTCTCTAACTGAGAGACATCTGAGTTTCACCATGATGTAAAGTGGCCTCACAAATAATACAGGCATGTGTTGATTGAATTTATAAAGCATACTAAGTTCTCACGACAGGAGCTCAAAAAACTGGCCATGGTTTGTACATCCTGAGCCACCTAAGCAAATCAAACAAACTGTTGCAGTTTCTGAAAATAAAACAGATAGATTAAATTAAATCTACAGCAACAATAAAGTGATAAAAAGGGGCAGAAATATTTGCATGTAAAAGGAAGGGTTGATCTAAGAACAGAATCTGAATATACTAATTAGTATTGTTCATATAGCATGTTATTAAGGGATCTTAAAATATAATGTTTGAAATTGAATAGTTATTTTTAAGTTCACTATCTTTGACAGCAAGCGGAATTTCTGGAAGGTTTCCAGAAGAGATAGTTCTACTTATATTATACAAAACTTACATTTACACAAGGACTTGTGGAAGACTTTAAGATCAGAAGAACATATAGGAGCAATTTCTTCTTTTCCTGAATTCCTCCCATCTTATTTGGGATGTCCAAAGGTGTGTAATACAATTCTTGATGTTTTCTCAAAGAGACAATGGCAATAGCAATGCCAAGCAAGTGAAGTTTTGAATAGAGGTGGCTTCTCTCTAGATGAAACTGAAGTGAACTGAGCAGTGTTGCTCCCTTCTCAGTGCAATCTTACATGACCTTGTGACGCAGAAAATTAAGAGGATGAACTCTTAATGTATAATTATATTTCTGTGTTATAGTTTGCTATCCTAATTTAGCATTTGCAAACATACCTTTAGCAAGTAGCTATCTGGCTGCTGTTATAAACCCTACATTGGGTCTCACACTAAATCAACCTGGAAACATTCTATTATAGAAAGGTGCTATTCTGCTTGATATGCTTTGTATCCCTTTATGAGCATTTGACATCTGCTCTCCAAATCTGCTCTGGCTGCCTGTTGTTTTTCAAGTGGAGTTTGAAGTGTTGGTTTTGACCTATAAAGCCCAAAATGACTTGAAGCTTGCTTTTTTGAGAGACTAAGTCACTCCCCATGAGTTAAGATTACTGACACCACTGAAGCACCTTCGAGTGAAAGATAGGAAAATAGTGACAAGGTATGAGTGCTCTTTCACGGAATAATTCACTTTCATACCTGTCTGAAGTGATCTAAATTTGTTAATCTTTTAAACATACCAAAGTCCCACCCATCTATACAGACATGTAGGAGCAATTGCTGTCATGAGGACTGAAAAGGGGAAGGGAAGGCTTTCTGTGTACTGTGTTTTGTGGCCAGGGAATGACTGGTGCCTACTGACTAATGTTCCTGTCCATTGTGAATGGCATTTTAATTTGTCAAGAACACCAATAGGTCAAAAAAGATATCTGAAGGTGTTCTAAAGACAACATACAGCTTTTTAACACCCTACATACAGAGATGGGAGAATTAGAAATGGCTCCATGCATGAAAGTGAGCCTAACAATCTACTCCCACCCCACAAAAACAAAACACTCCAAAAAAACCCAAACAGACAAACAAATAAAAAACCACCCCCACAAACCTATATTCACTTGCTATTAATTAAAGTATGAAATAAAATGAGGAAGAGATAAATGTTGTCCTGGATGATTCTACAAAGTGATGACAATTACTACATTATTAAAAGTCAGGGCATGTAAAGATATTCACTCATAGCTTAACTCCTTTCATTCTTATGACTCAGCATGTTCATTCATACTGTCTGCCCTGCCCATGTACTTCCATTATTAGTACCACATTCATCCCCCAGAAAAAAATACAAAAACAAAGCAACCCAAACCAACCCCCCCCCACCCCGCTCCGCCACCTGTAGGTGACTAGAAAAGACTTCTACAGCCCTCTAGTGTTGCCAGACTACAGACCCTGGGTATAAATGCTAATTTTTGCCCCACCCTTTGAAGGAAAACCTTCAGACCTCGGCACTGCTGGACACACAGGTTACACCACTGAAATCACACTGCTGGCAGAGTGAGTTACACCGTTCTCACTGTCACGTCACACAAGGGACATTGTACCAAAAGCTCAGGACCGGCCTCTGCAAATAAAAGCATATTTGCAGAAAGGAATAGGGAGAAAAAATTAATATCAAACATTCAGGTTAATTTGCTGTGTACATATTTAAAGAGCTGACTGGATAGTTTACTATGCCTGCTTGCAGGCCCTCAGCAGCACTGACGCCTCGTTTCTCCTTTTGCTCCCTCCCCGCTTCTTTCCCAGCAAGTTCCCGTTGACAGAGCCTACGGCTATACTCTCAGAAATCATATAAAACCTGACAGTGCCAAAATTCCAACCGCAAAAAGGTGTTTTAAGGTGTTGCCTTTCCAATCTAATTTTCCCAGACAGCTGTGGTGCGCTGGCAGAGCGGCTCCCGGCTGCCCACGGGCTGCAGATGGAGCTGTTGACAAAACAGTTCAGCACGAAGGAGAGGGGCGGGAGAGGCGCGGGAGAGGCGCGGGAGAGGCGCGGGGCTGGAGCGGGGCCGGAGCGGGAGAGGCGCGGGGCTGGCGCGGGGCTGGAGCGGGGCTGGAGCGGGGCTGGAGCGGGGCTGGAGNGCGGGGGGCTGGAGGGGGGCTGGCGGGGGGCTGGAGCGGGAGAGGCGCGGGAGAGGCGCGGGGCTGGAGCGGGGCTGGAGCGGGGCTGGAGCGGGGCTGGAGCGGGGCTGGAGCGGGAGAGGCGCGGGGCGCACGGAGCGCGACTCGCTCCGGCCGCTGCCCTGCTGCAGCAGGATTAGTGCCGTGGCGTGTGCTGCTGTTGCTTCTAAGCGTCTCTGCGCAGCTCAAAGAGTGTTGTACCAAACCTCCTAACCTCAGAAAGCCAGCGCAAGGCTACCCAGCTAACCTTCAAGATGTCCTTAAGCTACGAAAAGTACAAATATAACTCTGGACTAAGGTTATTTTTAAGGGGCTAAAAATTCAAATCAGAAATATGTGAGATGCACAGACAGAGAGAGCTATAAACAAAGCATCGATGCTTCTGTTATCAGCATTAACTCAATTTGGAAAAGAACTTTTGTGTTCAGAAAACCCCAAACACAGTTGGTTTCTACACAAGGATGTACTACACATTCCCATAAAAATTGTATTTATGAAGTAAATATTTGTGCATCAGAACATGAAATGTGCTAGTAGTATTGATAGGAAAGGTGTAACAGGATCAAATTCACACTGTTTAACTGTATATTGCCACTTATTACAGCTGTACACATAGCACTGTGAAGACTGACTGCTATAGCACAACAGTTTATTTTGCACTTGAAATTTCTGATAAATATTGCCTGGAGATCTCTGCAGGGAGCTAACAGAATCCCAGCTGTTATATTTACTGGCAAGGAAGTTAATTCAACCTTCCTTTGGACAATTCAAATTAAAGCACTGGGTCATAATTATGCATCAAGCAAGAATGATGACACAGATGATCTTTGTGTTCTCATGCAATTGAAAAAAGCTATGTTGTAATTAGCGTTGCAAGCATGATAAAGTGTTGCAGCAGCTTTGAAACTCCTCATACTTTAGTTTGAACAGATAAGTGCAAAGAATAATAATTGCCTAATCTGAATCAAAGGTTTGAATTAAAATTCACAAGTCTGGAGATTAGGCTGGATTTTCTTATTTAGTTAGTTACAATGCTCCAAATATGCAGTCAAATTCTACTCCCATTTACTGTAAGGTTTTTTCAGTATAAGCGAGAAAGTGTGGTCTATTAAAATTCCTGTCTACTACTTCATTAAAAGCTTATGAAACCAAATTTCAAACTCATTCTGCTGCAAGATGCATATGTCAGAGTGGCGCTGCCCCTTTATGATTGTTTTTTAAATTACACTCAAGTATATGATACACATTCTTCAGACACTCTGAGCATAAGCACCATCCCCAAAAGCTAAAATTATATTACATACTGCATGTGACTTAGTGAGTCAGTACAGAACAATGTACAAAAAGGATGAATTTATGGAAACTATTTTATTAGAAAATATAGGAGAGTTAATGTCCAATAATAAACATAGCAATAATTTATTCCCATCTTTCTTGCATTTATTCTGTAGCACCTAAATTATATTACCGTACATGCTTGTTTTCTTGTTTGTAATTTTTGTTTTGTTTTGTTTTGTTTTTTAACTGGATGAAAACTGTTGGTCTTTGCATAGCATTAGCATTTAAATAGCCCTTTAACTATTTGGTGTTCAGACCACAGTAATCTCCTTAAGATTAAAGTTTACCAAAGTACATTAAAAACCTCTGATATGTTTACACAATATTTAACTCCTTCACACCTGTAGAAGTTTTGAATTTGTAGAATTATGGAATGGGTTGGGTCAAAACAGACCATAAAGTTCCTCTTGTTCCCATCACACCCTCCACTAGGCCAGGTTGCTCAGAGCTCCATCCAGCCTGATCTTGAACACTTTGAGCATCCGCAGCTTCTCTGGGCAGCATGTTCCAGTACCTCACCACCCTCACAGTAAAGAATTTCTTCCTAATATCTTTATGAGAGGCATGCAGCTTAGAGGAGGTATTTTATAATACTGTGTTGCATTCCAGAACTTCTATAGAGGATAAAAAATTGAGATGTTATGAAAAGTTCTGGAATATAACAATAGCTTAAAAAGAAAACGAAAAATCTGCAAATAACCTTACACATGTTTTGCAGGATTTTACAATAAATCTTCAAAACAGGCACCATTAAATGTCTCATTTTTGAAAAATCCAAAGTCAGTGGATATCCAGGAGAAATCTGCTGTGGAAAGGACAATATTTTACGAAATCCAAATGTTGACTCAGCCTCTGGACCATGATCACCCTCTAAAATTTTTAAAAATGCAATATAAATTTGATAAAATCTAGACACTGGAGAAAGTGATAGGTTTCAGATAAAAGTTGAGTAAAAAGTTTGGAGTCAGTATTTCTGTAATTAAATAATACTTGACCAGGGTAGCCTAATTTTAAAGTGTGAACATTCTTCTGCTGACTGTCTGGTCTCCTTTCTAAGTTGTTATATTCCTACTCGTCACTAATTTCTGATCTGAACAAATCTACACATGTATGTTAAGACTTTTGTGTTTAACACAGGTGGATGCAATGAATTCAGCTGTGAAGGTATCATCATATTGTTTTAGTTTAATTAGGCAAAATTTTGACCTGGGTATATTAAAATAAATTACTTGTCAACAATTTACAGGTATATTTTGTGAAATCTTAGCCCTGTTGGACTTGACATTTGTCTCTGTATTTTCACTTATTTTATTAAAATTACAAGAATTTTAAAAATACAGTACAATTACTAGCTTTGACAGCTACACTCCATATGTTGATCCATAATTAGAAAGTAAAATTTTAAAATTCTAAGAATCTAAGATAAACCAGAAATTATTATAAGACATTATTAACAGGTGTAGGAAATATTTGTTATGTAATGAATATTACAATGATTACTGGTATAGTTTCCTGATAATTACACTAAACACCACTAAATAATAGCACACCAAATAGTTAAGAGAAGATCCATCAGTTTTTGCTTAATTCAGAATACATTCAGACATATTTCAAAAGAACTGTGTATCAAATTGAACTCAGAAAAGTCATTTGAAGAGTAAATGATACCTATTAACATGCAGTGCTGGTTAAATGTGGGATGAAGATTGACAGAGTTCATAATAAGGATCCAAGGGAAATGAGGTAGCTGAGTAAGAAGCAGGTGTTCTCTGAGCCAGGAACTCAAACACACAGGTGTTTGAGGAACATCACACTCCCTTCAGTGATCCCAAGGGCCTCACCTTTATGTGTCACTCAGAATAGCAGCATTCCTGCAGTTTCCCCATTGCAGCCCCCCACCCCCCATCTTTTTTTTTATAGTACTATCTTATGCAAAATTATTTGCAAAAGGATGTCACACTGGCTATCTTCTATATTTTTCTGCTTTATTGTGTGTAAAGCGGAAAAAAATAAATTTAACTGTTTTTCTAGCAAATGAAAAAACATACAAAATAAATGAGAAACTTGCAAAAAGAAGTCAATGAGAAGTCTAGTGTGTTTAAAGTGAAACCTGTTGAATTGGACATGAATCAAGATTACTGAATTTTTTAAGGAATTAGTGCTAATTATTGTGTGTTTCCACTTACTGATCCAAGCCTGTATTTACATAGTCATTCTCAACTGACAAAAAGCATGCTATTTATAAGTGAATCTTTAAGCAATGAAAAAGAACATCAGCTTAATAATAAAACTCAATACGTCAAATCATCAAGTACATGAGCAGTGAAGAGAGCCTATAAAGTTGAAAGTATAACTTAATTTGTGAGAAGGACCATTCAATCTTGTCTTGGGGGCAGGGAGAAGGGAGAAATCTGATCTGAATTTTAAATAAAATTCTACAATGGCAAACAACCTATTCACACTTATTTTGTTTCTATTTTGCATTTACCCATTTGTCTCATTTTTTTTTTAGAATAACAACAGAAAAATTAAACAAAACAAGATGGCAAATTTCATAGCTGTTCTAACCCTATCAATTTTAAGCTATATAAGCTCTGGTAAAGCCATGTATCAGCTCCTACTGTGCAATGGCTTTTTTTGTACAGTTTGACTATGTGATGAAAGAAACTAGTTGACATGCACTTACCGTATTAAGCCCTGGCACCTGCATTGCAGACACTAATCAAAGTGCTCCTTCAGAGGGGTGAAAGAATCGCCATTTGTAACGCAATAATTAGGCTGGGTAGAAGGGCCTGAAAAGTAAATCAATCTCGTCTGCTCTCTAAATCTGACACCATTCTCTAGGCAGATTGTTAACATAATGAGACAGAAGCCTACAAGAGGTCCCATAAAAGACCTATGTCTTTTTTTTTTTCCTTCTTTCTTTATACTTGCAATGTTACTAAGAGCATAATTACACACAAACCTACCCTAAGTTGCTGGCATAAAAGCAGCTATTTCTAAGAAGCTCATCAAAAATAAGTTGGCAGAACAGACGGGCTATATAACACAGCAGCAGGCTGACTCAATTTGCCCAACTGGATGAAGATTATTTTAACCTATTCCCTACTAAAATTATCATGATTATGTCTGACAGAGAAAAGTAATAAGTTTCTATAATATGGCAAGAAAATAATTTTAGGGAATTAATCTGATTCTCTGTTCACATTGGGCAAATGAAGAATAATTCTGCTGAAATCAATACTATTATCAAAATTGTGTGAGAAAAGAATTACATCCAGTGTGATCACTGTGATTTTTAAAAAAGGAAACCAGTAATAAAACAGAAACATTAGTGGCAATGTTTTTAAAAAGACAACTTTTCATGTACAGCCTCTCAAATTTCAAGAGTGTAATCTTATTTAATAAACAAAAATAAGAAATTCCATTTTCCTTAGTAAGAAAATTGCACCATAGTTGTTGCTTTGCAGTACCAAAAGCTTAAGAATCTTTGTTACACATAACCTGTTATGGTTGTTGTAAATAGTTATGTCAAAAATCATGTAAAAATATACAAAATAAAAAATAAAAATCAACTATGCTGCAAGTGGTGGAATACAGTAAGCAGATATTTGTGTAAAACAATAAAATTAACAGGATGAATCTCTCTTCTTTCACAGTCAAACACATATTAGTCATTATTTTTATTCATATAACATGATTTAATTTAATCACTCTCTTTTAGAGACTCTTAACTGTGCAGCTGGATAATACAGTATTGTCTGTGATAAACAGGTGTAAGCTTTGCACTAATTCTGCAAAGCCTCTCAACTGATGCTTGTCAGGTGTGTTTTTTCTACGATTTTTCTGGACCTGAAGCTCTGTTATACTTGTGTGAGCTGTGACAACAGCTCGTCTAATTGGACAGGTGGCTATGGCTAACCTGTGTTACTTTGGTTTGTCTTTGTATGATAGAACCATATTTTTGCACAGATAGCAGTAACAAGCAATTATCCTGCATGGAATGAGATATTTATGACTCTACCATCATGAAGATGTAGAGAATTATTGGCCTAGAATGGCAACAGCAGCCTTGAGAATTGCGGATGAGGTATCTGGCACTGAGGACTTCTAAATTTAACTTATACAATATATGCAATTAAACTACATGCTTTCTAGTGATTTGAGGCTTTTTTTTTTTTTTTTTTTTTTTTTTTTTTTATTTTTACTTTATGTTGTTATTTTAAAAAACCCTNGAGTATTTCTTCCATAACCCTCTACAATATTCTTTCTTGTTTTCCAAATTTTTTTTTTTTTTTTTTTTTTTTTTCAGTTATACATCATGCTGATACTTTAAAATACCCTCAAAATTCAGGATACTCAATGTGACCAACTAAGGCTTCTAAAATCACTCAATAATTACTAAATTCTTGAAATACAAATTCATACATATTTCATAAGTACCTACATTTTCAATTAAAAAAAAATAATCTCTTAGACTTTTTAAGTGTCTAGAAGTTGCATTTCAATGCAAGCTAGCCAGTTTGTCTTCTTTTACAGTTATGTCAGGAGCATGACTTCTGTGATCTGCCTGAGTGATCTCAAAATGAGATGAATTGTGGTTGGTAGGCACCTACTTCTTCACATGGATTGGGTCATTTGGCTCACATCTGAATGTCTAAACTCAGGTAAGGAAACTTAAAAGGAAAGTAGTTAAGAAGCAGTGTAAGGTTGGCAGACTGTCTGCAACCTTTTAATAGCAGTCACAAAATTTGGAAAGTTTATTTATACTCAGGATGCATAAAACTTAAACTTTGCAATCAAAATTTCTTACCAATTCTCTCCTGTGTCTGAAACCATTGTTTTAAAACAATCTCTTATTCTGCTTCTGTTTCCTTAACAATATTATACCTTCCCATTCTAAACTGTTTTGTTTTCGTTGATTTTGTCTTGTTTTGTTGGGGTCTTTTAGTTCAGAAATTCTTCCTTGCAAGAGAGGAAAGGATCTATTCCTGGAATGGCTGCCCAGCACATGAAAGCTATTAACAGCAGACAGAAGCTGTATAGAGTCATTCAATATGACAGGGAAAATGGAAATGAAAACTGACTTCAGTCTGAATCCTGAATAAGCACTACTTGGCTAGAACAATGCAGATTCAATGCAGTAAAACAACTGATTTGACTACGTTAGATTAAGTTTTTAAAACTATATGTTGCAGAAATAACAAAGTTTCTCTATTGCAACACCCTTACAAATGTTCATCATTGCTTTAACCAGAAAAGCAACACAAACAGAATTGCTTTTATACTATTTATAAGATGTAACAGAACACACTGTTTTAGTTATATTAAGAAACAGCAGATTTGACAGTCTGTTTAACCAATTTGATTTTTTATTTTTTTTTTAACTGGTCAAAATGGAAATCATGTTGGGAGTTTTTCCATGTAAGACTAAGGGTTTTTTTTTCTAAGAAGTAAGGTTTTGCAATGGACTTTCAAAATTTTTAGAAGACAGTATCTGTATTGTATAATGTTACACAGCACTTAAAAATACATTCTAAAACTTGCAGTTTGCAGGACATGCATGTTTATTGAATACTTCAAATGAATGCATGGTTGCAAGTTGTGCTGATCTTGTTTTCATATGATAATATGCAGAAAATAAGGCCGAAGTGATCAGCATGAACAAGGTTTTGACTTTTATAAGAACCCTTAACTGAATTATCAGGGAAAAAAATATATTTCAAGTTTATGTTTTAGGAAAGAAAATTAGAATTTTTAAGAAAGAAAATTAATGTTAATGCCATGAACATAAAAAGTCTACGAAGAAAATTACTTACATCCTAGCATGGTGCATATCTCTCCTGTCTGGATGGCTGGCATGTAAGAAGCTAGGAACTTCAAGAACAACCAAAATCCCTTTAGAATTTAAAAACTCCATAATTAAGGTAAAAATTTATGTCTTAATACCACTGCAAAACTCTTATCTGCAGAGATGATCTTTATTGCACTTTTTGTGCTCTTTTGTCTACTGACTAAAAGTAGCTTAACCATGGGTGCAAAACAGGAACAATCTCCCAGCTATTTCCATTGCTTAACATTGACCAGGAGCACCTGGCTGAACACTGGCATCCAACCAGAGCAATCTCAACAATTCTCAGTATATCAGATGAAATTCAATTTTTACTGACCTAAGTATGAAAAACCTTCTGCTCAACCTGCAACAGGAGGAGGGGCAAATCTTTAAGACAAAATAAAACCAACTCTGGTTTGCTGCCACCATTAACAACGAGGGAAGTGAAAACTGCTGGTAGGTGAAGCCTGATATCCAGCACAAACACCTCCCCCTCTGGTGTGCACACAAGTCTTTTGGGAGCTACAGCCAGGCTGCTTTTCAAGGTCCCACAGTTTCAAAAATAGTACAGCTATGGATATTTTGCTGTTCCTCTCCTTTCACACCTGCAGTTTCAGAGAGAAACAGGAGCTGCAGTTGTTTACAGCATTTTTAATTTTTTTTTACTTTTTGTCCCTAGCTGCAATTCTGAGTGGGGTTCAGACAGAGATTTAAGAAAAGAATCCAACTGTGTGTATTCTAACAGCTTAAAAGAGAAAATTGCACATCTTTTTGACAGTCTTGATTCAGTATCTTTGCTTTTTTCCCAGATAAATCGAGAGAACTGATGCTATAACAGCTGGCTAAAAGCATTAATGAGCTGTGTCCATTTTAATTGTTTCAGACTAGCAATTTCCCCTTTAGTTTGAAGGTCTTTGAGAGTGCAAGAAAAGTCCAGAAAGAGGCCAAATTTTGTCCCTTGACTTCAGACAGATAATATAGAATAACATCTCTGACAGTAGCCCAGGTATTCATGATTTACATTTATGTAACTGCAAATAAGGATGTTGACAATTTCTTTCAATCGAGCTGAAGAAAAAGAAAAAAAAAAAGTCCTATCCAATAGAGTACAAGGCTAAGTCAGTTCCACTTTTT
>VYXF01000778.1:525904-536403 GCA_013397295.1 Polioptila caerulea | reverse complement strand
TTTTTTTTTTTTAATTAGAAGCTCCTTCATGGGTTACAGAGCAGGAGCCATGATAAAAAAACTCTCTTACTCATGAATTGGAATTTTATTGTTTAACCAATTACAGTTCTGAAATATTAAAGGAGGAATGAAACTTGAACTGTCTGAAATGGAAATCTAGAACTAATTTCAACTTCAGACTGTTCTGATCCTTCTTATTTCTCAGAGTCTTACTTATTTTTATTCCCTATTCCATGTTTATCCTCCAAAAGCAATTGCTGTGCTTTTAGACTGTTATTGAAGTATTAAAGAAAATGTTATCATGCTGATTAGCTAGATTCATGCTGCCTTTCTTCAATCTAAAAGCTGGTTTCGATCTAGGGTTCAGATCCCAATAACTGCCTGGAAAAAGGCTGGCATGCAGATTAGAAAAAGTATGTGCCTGCTCATCCTTAGTTTAAATTAATATCTTTTTCCATGTAGAGAACATTTGCTTCATTCTTCATGAAGTTAGTTCCCGTCTTGCTTTAGATCACTGCTGGAGCAGCTCTGCCAAATAGCCTGCACTTGCCAAATCAGTCATGCATTCCTACAGACAGGAGAAAGTGTACCACAGGCTGTCTCTTCTTCCCCTTCTCCAAACTCACCACCCTTTGGCAGGCTCTTGTGAGCCAATGTATGCATTTCCTGATCTTCATCCACCCAGGTCCCATATTGATCTTAACCAAAAATGTCTTGCTTATTCTATCATTTTAGCAGCAGAAATGTTACATAGGAGACTGCAAGAAGAAATGCAGATAAAACTCTGTTTGTAATATATCAAATGTAAGCATTATCCAGTTTTCTAAAGTCTGTTGCTTTTATTTTTATAAATGCAATGCATCACATTTTATTGTAATGCTCACTTGTGTACTACTAGCTCTTTTTCTGTCATTTAGTTTAAACTATGAGGTTTATCAGAGTGCTGTTGACTCCACACTAACGAGCATTAACCTTTCACTAAAGTGGTTTTAGAGACACAGCTCTCAGGCTTGCTTCCTTGAGATAACTCAAACACAGTTATTGTTAGCTTTGTTTTTACGTTGACAATTTCACACGATTAGGGGGAAAGAAAAATCATTGTTCATCCTCTTCCTGTCACTGTTAGCAAAAGCCAAAAGACACTGGAATAAAAAGCATCTAAGTGGAGCCTTTAAAAATGCCCAGTGTTTCTGAGGAGCCAGCAATGACAAGTAGGGATCTCAGTAAGTCAATTCAGATTTCTGTTAGCCTCCAATCGCTAGAACTTGGCACATCTGCACTTGTGTTTCACCTGTCTCAGTTAAGTGCCTCTTATTAAGTGACATGAATTTGGGCCCCAAGTGTCCTCTTTCTGTTTTGCAAGTGGACTAACTCACACCTTCTGAAAACGCTGTGCATATGAATGGATTACTTATTAGCCATAGCACTTATTCAGGAGATAATATACTAGCTACTTTCAAGAAGAAATGAAAGCTTCCCAGAGAGAATTCTTCTATACACAATGCTATTTAAAATCTATTGTTACTTCTTATATATCAAGGGAAATATTTTCTCAGTATTAGAGGAAGAGAACACTTTTCATTTCGTTTCTGAAGATCAAGCATGGTTTTAGAAAGGTTAGCTGGGAAAGGGAAAATACCTTGATTGTTTTCCATGTCTCACTCTATTGTTTTTTCAATTCATCTAGTTGTCCATCTGAAATAACTTGCACAAAGGATGAATTAAAAAAAGCAGCCCACAAAACTTGGCCAACAGTCTGCATTCAAATGCAATTTATACTTTACAAAGGCTATGTTTGGTCAGTGCCTTGCATTACTTTGTCTTGCAACATGGAGATATTTTAGGATTTAAACAAAGGTTTCCATATACCATCGACAATTAAAGCATTTCTAAGATGATACCACTGTTGAGTTAATACCAGGTCTAATGCGGTTATTACTTTCATAATAATCTTGACCAAGTCAGTTTGGAAAAGGTGAGTGCTTTCAAGATGTACCATTATAAATGTCAACTGTGTACAAGTAACTTGCTTTAAATATACATGATCAGGCTAGCATTCCTTTCAGAGGCACAGTCAAAGCCAAGGACATATATTTTCTTTTGTCTTTGAAACAAATAACAGACATTAGCTGCTTCTTTCACAATCAGGTTCATAAACAATCTTTCTTAAGAAGGATCTTTTTTTTACACTTTTTCATGAAGTGTTAAAAAAAGGAAAAATAGTACAATGCAGTAGAGTAACACAATGTTATGAAATGTTCAATTTGAAAATTTCTTTCTGTAAAAGATAATAGCTAAGAGGACTACAATTGTCAAAGCCCAGTCGGGTTAGAAAATGGAAATTATGCCATTATAATTTTTTTTAATATTGTCATAGTACTACTACTTTTTTTAATTTTTTTTTTTTTGGGGGGGGAGCGGTTAGATGAGGATGGATATATTCCATGAGGCTATTTTTACAGAGACTTTTGAGAGAATGCAGGTCTCTATGATCTATAAAAATATGATCAGGTAAATATGGATTTTGCTGTATATATTGGTTTACTGGCTCTATATGGTCGTCACAGAACTTGTGATTGCAAATACTCATTGACTATTACTGAAACTGCAATTATATCAATATTTCTTCCAACAGGGACCTGAAAAATTACTTACAGGGGTCAGAGACTTTCATTCTTGGCGTACTCAGAGATAACTAACTAAACTAGAAAAAAAGCCCCGCATATGATTGCAAAACTTGCCTTCTCTCCCTCCTAAATTTACATCTTTGATAAACTAGTAATTTGCCAGCCTGGGAATTCAACAGGACTGAATTCTCAATTCATACTCCAAATGCACTGTGAAACACACTGTCTTTGTTTCAACCTCATCTTTGAAGATCTTTTTTCATACCAGGAAGAGTCCATTTGCTACTCCAAGGAGATTTCATGGAAATGTTCAGTCAGAACTTTCTCAATATTTAAGCTAGTTATGCATGGCATTTTTTTTTTCCCTATGGACAGTTGGGTCTAAATGGCAAGGTTGTGATAGCAGAGAGCTATCTCATTTCAGAAAATCCAGTTCCAGCTGTCTCCTAATGGAACCACCACAGGACACAGCTGAGCCAAGCTGGTGATGCCTGAGGAGAGCATGTTGATGAAAGAGCAAAATACTGGACAACAGAGTAGTGGGAGGCAGAAAATGTTTGAAAATTGCATAAATACCAAGGTGAGAACAGAAGGAAGAGGGGAGTGATGGTCCAGGCAATAGAGTAGACATTCCTCTACAACCAGCAGAAATGCCTACAAAGCTGCAAGTTTATCCTAAAGGAACTGCAGCCCATGAGAAGGACCCTTGCTGGAAGAGAGGAAAACTGTGAGGCGGAAGGAGTGACAGAGAGGAGCCATTAGGGACTGACCAAAACCCCCAATTCCCCATTCTACTGTGCTGCTTGCGGGCTGGTGGTAAGGAAGGTACAGGACCCAAGAGTGAAGTTGGGCATAAGGTAAAGAGGAAGAAAAGTGTTGGTTTAATACTTGGGTTTGTTCCTTACTATGTGAATATACTTCAAATTGCAAGAAAATTAATATTCTCCACATCAGTAAGCTGTAAGAAACCTCCCCGTCAT
This sequence comes from Polioptila caerulea, assembly GCA_013397295.1. Classification (NCBI taxonomy): domain Eukaryota; kingdom Metazoa; phylum Chordata; class Aves; order Passeriformes; family Certhiidae; genus Polioptila; species Polioptila caerulea. The sequence continues at coordinate 532,796 of VYXF01000778.1, read as the reverse complement.
TATTTCAGCCTACCATCATTCTCAGATGATTTTCTCACCCACTCCCACAGTGATTGAGTGGCTGGGTGGGAATTTGCTCCCTAGGCAAGGCAATCCCACCACAGCATTGAAGTTAAACTTAGGTGTATCACTCATATGACCCTGTAGATAATCTTCTAAAACAAGGCATGACATAGCCCCTTGACAAGGTCTTTCATTGTGTTCTAAGTTCCAAATTTGCAGAATAAATCTATTTTGTATAATTTATTTACATTTAGTGTTAAAATATACCTAAAGTTGCATGAACACAGGTAATCAAACACAAAATTTACTCCAGAAGATTTAAGTATTGTACTTTGAGTCAATTGTTTTCACAAATAGCTGCACTGGTACTGTACATAACAGGACCAAGAAGAGACTTGTGTATCCAAAAGCTATTCCTTTCTACTAACTCATCATAATACAAAAAACAAAATGCAGCTCAACCTTGTATTGCTCTTAATTAACGAACAGTATGTAACACCATGTCACCTATGGAGTTTCTGTTTTAACATTTCCTTCACATTCGAACTGGTGGTTTTTTCAAGTTTTCCTTAGCAAAAATTATGAATATTTTCTACAGTGCTAAATATTTTTTATCATGGCAGTATTCAAAGTTCTGTGTGGCAAATACTCTTGAATGCATCATTTATACTTCATAAAATGGAAAACTGATGTGAAAGATCTGAATACTTTTGTGATCAAAGCAATTAGAGAACAGATATTCCCAATCTAAGAATATGATTTCCAAGAAAATTAGGTGCATATAAAAAGAAACCAAAAAACAAACCAACAAAAGCCACCAAAAGCTCAAAAACCCAAGAAAACCCCCCAAAATAACACCTCCAAACACACTGAACACACTGATAAGGAAAAGAGGAAAAAACAAAATTTCCTCTAAAATGCTGAACATAAGGTAAGGTGGTGAGCTTCCTACAGTTATTTTCGAATACAGTAAGTAAAAATACTGTATGGCCCCTCCTCTAGGTATCAAATATTTTTGTGTATTTCTCCTGTAACTGAATTGGGAAATGATCCTGGCTTCTAATACAGAGAACTTGATAAATACCTTAAGTATGAAAAACTGTATATACAGGAAGGGATGTATTAAGGCTAATTGCTAACAAAGCATTTCAGCTTATAACGTGTAATACTTAACATAGGCTCCCTTTTTATCTAGCCCAAAGACTTTTTCCAGACAATTCCCACTGGTCTCAGGCACCTCTTTTTAAAATATATTAATTACTTGGAGTCAATATCTTTTCCACTGACCACAGAAGGAGCTAAATGTCCAGTTTATGGCTTGACAATTCTTAGACAACTGAGCTGGATGAGATGGCTTCTACCCAGGCTAATCAGAGGCAAACAACTTCTAGCAAAATCTCCTTTTTGCCAGAGGGAAACTAATGCAAGGTCAACTTTGCAACACATTGTTAGGTTTCTTTTTCCTTGCTTTTATTATCTTAATTTTCCTTTTACAATGTTCCCTTTGTCTTGAATAAGTTTTGATATAAACCACTTCACAAAACTCATTCCACAGCCCTCCAAAGCAAAAGACCACAAACTAATAACGAACACCAAGCTTGGAAGGTTTACTAGAATTTTAAATGCTAACCTTTTTGAAAATTTGTTAGGCTGCAGGCAGTGGTGCGAACCCCAAAACAAGGAACTTTGCAGTTTACCTTATCTGCCTTCTGTTTTTTGTTTGTTTGGGACCTTTAGAAGGGATCATCTGGTTAATGGGTACATTGTGAGACAGCTGGTTAGATTTCTTCATTACTTAATCATGTTAACACCAGGGGGAATGAACATGATCAGAGTGCCCTAAGTGGTGAAATGGTGACATCCATTTGTTTCTTTTGTGGCAGAGTATAAATAAGACTGTTTTTAAATGTAAAGAGCATAAACACTGAATTTAAAATTTGAAACTTGGAAAAAATGTCTCCCATTTAACAGACTATTGCATATTACCCCATTTCATAGGATTAAGGAATAATTTCACAGCCCGCTAAAGCAATGAGGAACTGCAGTGAAAATGTGAAAATTATCAATAAAACACCAGGGTGTTAAGATATAGTGTAAACTACCCGAAATAAATTTTTACTTTGTATCTTTGACCACCCAGGAATTAGTTTTAATTAATACAAATCGAGTAATGAGGGGAAAAGTACACATTTTGGAAAAGATACTGCACTGTGAATATTCTTCTCCTCATTGTTGCATATTTTTATTACATGTAACTGTGAAAAAAGTTGTCTATAAAAGAGTAAATCTAGAAGAACACTAATTAGAAAGCACGTACACAGAAAAGACATTTGATGATGCATTAAATTCTACAATGTGTATCAAAAGCATCAATCACATCAATGTAGCCTTCTCAAAAGATAACACTCAATTCTCTGTGATGTTGTACCTTGAGTAATCATTTGCACTCCTGTGCAGACAATGTAAATCACTGTTAAATCAGATTATCCTCTGAGGTAAGGCAGCAGTTAAGTAAGGCAGCAAGTGTCATCACAGCTCCCATGAAGTCAAGACCACTGAGACAATGCGTGTGAGCAGACCTGCTCCTGAGACCACTTTGGCTCCAGGCATGCCTGATTAGGCAGAGCAAAGAGTCTGGTAGAGATGATGCCTTAAGTTTTAGCTTTTATATTTTTTAGATTCAGTGCTGTTTTGTTGGGTAGTTTTAGGTTTCCTATTAAATGCTACTAAGCTCTCTTCACAGAGTAGATAGACAAAACAATTCCTTCTCTAGATACCAAGGACAACTTTCAGGCCCAAGAATGAAAAACATGGTGAAGTGAGAAGAAAAAAACAGGAGGATGGAGCTTCATAAAAGCTGTGATTGGATAATTGACTCTAATGCTAATAGACCAGAACTTATAAAAGTGTGGGACCTCGTGATCAGGCGTCCATTTTGTTACCATTTTGGGCATCTTGGGTGTGGCCCAGGTGTACCCATTAAGGCTTTTAGTAAATCCATACTTTATCCCCTTGCTCTGTCTAGTCTCTGTCCTAGGTCAGCGTCCAGAAGGCATCAGAGATCAAACACACTGACCCAGGTAAGCACCAACACCTCACAGAAAGGCTGTTCCAAAAGAACCACCTTAACACACCGGACTAGTGGATGGTTTTGCAGACAAGCAAGTTTGATATTTGTTCATGAACAACCAAACACAGTGTGAATATCAACACCTCCCTATCATGATTCATGACATCCCCAGGATCCATAGCTTTATATTGTCTTCAAGAGAGTTATCAGAAAGGTGAATGGGAAGAGTTTTGTCCCAAATGACCGATTTTTTTTTTTTTAATATAAAACTGCATTTTTCCAATGTTACAATGAATAGTTGATCCTTCATGAGTCTCTGAGTTGTGTATAAGATACACTTAAGCAACCTAAGTTAAAACAAATTTGGCTGAAATCTAGTTCATGAATTATACAGAGCTTTTGATAGCTAGAGATATTTGTCTTTTCAGAAGAAAGAAATAAGTATGAGACACTTAACATTTATTTACTTTTCAAACCAAAGTATAAATAATTTACTGGGGATAAGACTTCATTTGAACAACATGTAATTTGATAATGTGTTCCTAAGTAAACACTCTGTATTATGTTAAGGCAGGTCTTTTGCGAATTATTTTTGTCATAATTGCTTTTTTTACCTCTTTGAGTTTCCTCTTACACTAGTAAAGCTTTTAACAATTAAAATATGGTTTTGGGTTGGCTTCTGTAGGGGATTTACAATAACGAGAAATATTTTTGATCTTCCTGAAACTCCACTGAGTAATTTAGTCATGAATAAATTATATCAAAATAAGAAAATGTAATAAAGACAGCTATAGATAGTGTCTAGATCAATATAAACATTACATTGTACTTTCACAATCTTTTTAAATCAAAGGAAACCCTTGCCACTCACACAGAAAATCATTGAGCTTCCACTCCACCGTCTTCATAATAAGACATTGTCACACAATGTGATGAGAAGAATTTTTTCAGAACTTCAAAGGAAAATCATACAGAATCATTCTGTCATGCTCATACATCTTAAGACAACAGTTTTCACTTTAAAAACATAATGAGACTTTAAATGCCATTATGTTGAAGATGCAAAGGGGAAAACACAATAGAAGAAAATATTTTTCTGCACCTCTTAGTGAGGGAAATTAAATAATTATTTAGGATTTTTTTTTAACCAAATTAGCTGTTTGATATTCTATCTCAAAGCACCTACTTTCTTTTAAAATATTTTCAGTCCAAAGTAGTGAAGTCTCCTAAAAATGTTGCAAAAAGCCTTCTCCAATATCTAGAAACAAAGATCTAGTTGATTTTTATTTATCTCTGGGGTAAGTTAATTTCTATCTCTATATAGGCCCTCAATAATGTATTTTCTCTCAGCTTCTAAAATTGCATATTTCTGTTTTCCATACATATTGGATCCTTACAGGATGTGGAAGCTCACTAGTTCAGCAAAAGAAATCACCATGTTTAAATCTATTCCAATGACATAAAACAGGCTTACACAATTCACTTACATCAATACAAGGGAGGAAAACTTTCTAATATTCCTCAGTCTTGGGATAATTATTTGTGTCTATTTGTGTTTCTACAATTGCTTTGCATAAGTAATAGTTCAAAACATGATTTTGAGCTTTTTAGATTCCACAAAGGAGCCAACACCACCAGCTAACACTCAGCTAAATATCCAGGCAAACCAAAAAATCAACCAGACAATAAAATAAAATGAAATAGAAGTAGTAGCTCTTTTTCATAAAGATAAAAATTCTCTGAATTACAAGATAGTAAAAAACAACAATAAAGTATATGAAATATGGACATTTTTGAAACAACAGAACATCTCAGAAATGTAATCTACCAGGAAAATAACTTGAAAAGTAGAAATAGGTGCGATGAGAAGAACAAATCCCTTTTAAAAGTCAGCCACCTAATCCTAAACTGTCAACAGCAGATGGATTCATACCAACCTCCCTGAATTTCTAGGACTCAGTTTTGTTTATTTTGCCAGGTTCTACATCAAGCAGTCATGCTATGTTAAGGCATACCTTAGTATGGAAAAGCCTTGAATCTCATACTTGTTCTGACAGTTGGAGGGTGAGAGGTACAAACAAAGTGTATGGCTTCCCTCTAAAAAAAGTTACAAAATTAACATACAAAATTTTAAGTGATAAAATTTCTCTGTTACTATGTTTCCTCATGGTTCTGTGGGTATGTATCTGGAATGTTCCTAGAGTTGTAAAATAAAAGAAATGCTCAATAAAAGAAATGCTGTGTGCAAAGGTAAATGGCAAATGGTTTCTATGTAAAAGTTAAACCACCTGCTCGTGTTTTATACAGAAATACGTGATCCCTACCACAGAGCACCCTTAAAGAAAATAATTTGTTGATTAATATGAATCCATTCTTCACTTACATCACCAAAATTATATCCTCTCAGCCACTGAGAGGTACTTGTTTAGGTGCACTGGAGTCTTAAAACAGTAAAAGCTGTTTTGTTTCAAGAATTCTTTGCAGTGTGAATCACCAAGGATTTTGTTGTTCGTATGTATAAGTATTTTTTATTTTTGTGTTTGTTTGTGTTCTTTAGTAGACTTTTATAATCCTGATAGTTTGCATCCAGAGCTGAGCAGGTGTGTGAGGAAAAATCTCAAGTATTTTTGATGCAGGAAAGAAATTACACTTACAATCCTTGATTGAAATAAAAGACGAAAATGGCTTAGTGAATATCTAACTTCTAAGAAAAATGAAAAGAAATAAACCACATTCTCTAGCATGCTGCAGCAGATAAAGAACCGTTTTAAAATGTAATAGAACAGGGTTCCAATTTTTAATGTGGAGAAGTAGAAGGGCAAGAGAACCTCACTAAAATACATCTGATTTTTCATTTCACTTCAGATTATTTGGAATTAAGGGGTTTGGAGGATTTTTAATATTTGCAAGTGCCAAATACTAATGATGCATTTATTGTAAGTAACTGTTGATTCCTGTAATCATGAATTCATATCCCATCTCCACTGTGAGTAATATGTTAAGGTATTTTGATGGAACAAGATTATTTCTCATTGTCAGGAAGAAAGTAGAGGATTTCCACAGAGATCACAGGGATTTTATTCACAGGGACAGTATCTGTATAAATTGAAAAGTCACACCTTTGTGTGTCCTATTTTTTTTTACTTAGGTCAAGACTGTCTAACTCATCTCCAAAAAAATCAACACTATTTACACTTTTGAGTCTCACACATATCAGCAGCCACAGAGCTTCTAACCTTGCATAAAGATTAGTCAGTAGAAAGGTGAACACTGCAGTGCAGTAAAGCTCCTGCTAACCTTATGTTGATGCACATGTCAGAGCAATACTGTATCAAAGGTACGACTTTTGTTTTGATTCCCTAAGCCTTTATAAGGCACTCTTGGTTCATAGATTTTTGCTATCCATAACTGAAGTTAAACTCCATTAAATAGCTATAAGAGAATGAGGATATTCATGATGTCTGCTTCAGATGGTACTTCTATCAGGGGCAGCATTCCCATTTGATGAAAAAAAATGAAGAAATTTGTATCTGGCAAATTGAATCAGCATAACTATATCTTCCCTTTACAATTTCAGGCTTCTTTTATGGATTTTATTTTCCTGCCAAAACTATTAATGCTTTATTGCAGAATACTCAGATTTTTCCAATACTAGAATTTTATTTGGGCTTACCAACTTCTTTGTTTAAAAATAATGGAACATCTTAAGATCCTTTTCTCGTATTATCTCAAATATTTTAAGTAGTCCTCTGCCTTAGTTCCTGGTCATCTGCAGAGAATTTTTTGATTACATTTGCAAAAAAAAAAAAAAAAAAAAAA
>VYXF01000778.1:459519-524583 GCA_013397295.1 Polioptila caerulea | reverse complement strand
AAACTCCCCCTGAGGAAAAAAAAAAAAAAAAAAAAAAAAAAAAAAAGTATATGCTACATTTAGATTGCTTGAGATTTTTTCCCTGTATCTTCAAACGTACAACTTTATACCTCTATCAACCAACTGAACGAAATAGACATTTATATTATTTACTAATCACTTACAAACTTGCATACAGCACAGCAGCAATTTCACTGCTTGATTTAAAACCCTAGAATAGCTCCCTGAAAACCAAATCAAAACAGACATGCCACATTAATGTAAAATATTATTTGACTGGGAAAAATGCAAACATCGGTAAAAGGATGTCTGCATAACATAAAATCCCATTAAAAAATCAGTAAGTTTTAAGTCCCAAAATTTGTAACCTGCATACAACTGTCAATCCATTGCCAAACCAATATTTACAATCTTTACTTCCATTTCCATCCCTTTAACCTCCCAATATCCAAGCCAGGTCCTAAGAATGCCCTCCTCGCCTCCCTGTTTAAACTAATTCTTTCTGATTCAGTCAAAGGCTGATCTAATACTCACTATATATGAACCATATTTCTTCATGCAGCCTTTTGCCTGGGAATCATTTTAAGGATGGACAAGATAATAGCATCTATCCTGCTTCCAGTTCATGTTTCTCAGCTTAGATGTACCATATAGTTCAAGCCCAACTGAACTGTCCACACTATTAAGTCATCTCAGTCCATGAGAAATTTCATGGGAATTCTTCTGCATTATTTTTATGCTTTGTCTTTCAAGGTTTGGATAAAATTTCAATTGCATGATCAAATTGTTTTCATAGCTACATGTATGCATAACTATCATGTGCTCAGGGACAAAAAATAATACAAGAAACCAGATCTAAATATGTCTCTCCTACCTCTAAGAAGATCCTCAGCATTTAAAAGATAGCAGAAGGCACAATACTAGTATCTGATTGTTGGGATTTTAAAAAAAATTCATTACAGCAGAAAACAATAGTTTATACATTTGCCTAAAACCATTATTAAGAGTAGTCATTTTCACAGAAAAATTGTTTTTTTAAAAAAAAATACCAAAATCCACTTTTCTTTAACAAAGAACTCCCTATATATTTTAGTTGATTCAGAGAATTGGAAGCTATCCTGTGGAGACATAGAGGATATAATCATGGACGAAAAAGGCTATTACAAAGATCAATAGATCATATTTTCTATTCCTTTTCCCCTCACAGAAAGACCTACACTTGTTTCTATCCCAGCTGATATCAGTCTAATTTCAAAAACACTTATCAGTGAAGTATTCAAAACCTTCCTCAAATCTCTAACCCAGTCCTTAGGTATGCTTACTTTTACAAGATATTTCCTAATGTCTAACCTGAATCTCCCTTGCTGATTTTAGTCTTTATTTGTTATGCCCACACAAGTTTGGTATTGTCTAGTTTGAACAACCACTGTTCTTTACAACTTTCCTCATGGATTATATTTTCTTTAGACAACTGATCATTCTCATAGCTCACCTGTAGTGAACTCTTTTCAACTGGTCCACATCTTTCTGCTCTGGATTGTCACGAATTGAGTCTCATCCTTTCAATTATCTAGTAACAGAAATCAAATGTATGTTCTGTCAACCAATCTTTGTACAGAAAACCGACAATGGCCAGCATTTTCCCTCAAAGGTTAGATTAGAAAAAGAAAATGCACTTCTATGTGTACCACAGTCTGGGTTATTTTTGTAGATTGACACAAAGGACAACTCACAAGGGCTCAGGTCTCGATCACATTAAGTATGGTGTAGCAGCAACATTTATTTACTGAAGTGCAACTATCAGTAAGAGGCTCCGATATAGGCTTTTTTCACAAAGAAGAAAATACTTTATGTTTCTCAAAATTAACTGATAGAGAAACCCTGGCACACAGATACTTATATATATATGTGTGTGTGTGTGTATGTGTGTCTGTATATATCTTATATATACACATTTAATCTTGCTTTCTACATAGGCTAACTTATGACTATGATTCAATTTCACATTAAGGGCAGAATTTACAGGAAAAATAAATCAAAATCTCTGATGCTTCGTGGCACCTTGTTAGTGTATACATGTTTACATGTACTACCCAGGTGCAGTCTGGGGGAGATGTGCAGGTTACTTTTCAACCAAAGGTGTCATTGCAGTTTGTATATGCTCTATGCATGAGACTGAACACGCACTGCAGGTCTACTTTCCTAATTATATCTAGCAGACTGTGATGCTCTGTTAACAGGGAATCAAGCACAAACAAGTATTTTGCAAGATTATGTAGGTCTTATCCCACCCACCACTGAGTGAGTTCAGTTGAGTATGTCAACAGGAGTCATCCCTTTGACTGCGGTTCTGACACACCAGTAAAGGGATGAATAATTCTAGGGATTAATTATCAGGTCTGGGAGGTGCAGCTTCACATATGAAAATGGCTCATTTAAATGCATTAATCAGTCCTCCCCAAGAGTTGAATTAACTAAATACAGATAAAATGCATTTCTTGCTGTATCTGTAAATACAACAAACTTAGAAGCAGAGTTACATTGGAGACTCTGTCATGTTCACAGTTTCTTTCAGTTCAGATAAGCAACAGAATGTTGACATTGATGTTTATCCCAAATTTATTTCTGTGTCTTATTTTAGAAGAAATTTTTGCAGTTTACCCAGTCTCTAGAACTGTATCAAATTGTCACTATTTTTGCAGATACATTTTTCCAGTCTCCACAGTCAGCCCACTGGAGTGGAAATATGCACTTCATTTATATGATTTCCCATTCTTTATGCTCCAGTATTTTCCTGTATTTTAATTATAGCAGACATTTCTACATAGTTTTACAGCTATAATTTTTTTTAGTTTCAAAGCTCTTTGCCTGTATAGCAATAAATGGTGAAGAAGGATCTGAGCACATTTTCTCCATGCTATATGAAGAACTCTTGCCTGTGAGATATTGAATTACTTCACAAGTCTCCCTATGACTATGAAAAGTGAGAAATTTTCTGTGTTGATATGTGGGTGCACAAGAGTTTTTAAAGTATGACTTTCTGATGACATCAGCCTTAATGATCTTGAGCAAGATACACAGATAGCTATATATGTGTGTGTACATCTATTCACATCTAAAAATATACATATACATAGGTGGATATGTATATTAATGCACTCACACATCCCACTATAAAAGCCCAACAATTCAAAATCATAGAATTTTGAAATACACTTTAGCGTATCTCACAATGAAGATTGTTCTTATAAGGGTACAATGCTTCCTACTTAAGGGAATTGTTTTTTGGTAGAGTGTTTTGGTTTGTTTTTTGTTTGTTTGTTTTACTACCTGACTCTTCTGCTGTGCTATTTTACAGTAGGCAGAGTGATACTGCAGTTTGGGAAAAAATAGTAAAACCCCCTAGGGAGTTATATATAACAAACACACACATACATAATAAATATATACGTGTGTTTGTTCCAAAAATAAAGGGATAATTCTTTATAGTCTTTGGTACACAACAATACTTGGTACAACAATAGTTTGTTGTTGTTGTTTTTTGGGGTTTTTTTTTCAGAACATCACAGTATTCACATGGATCCAAACTTACAATGGAGAGAGTAAGGAGTTAAAACAATTACATCAGGAGTTAAAACATTTTTTTATCACAGGATTTTGTCCCTTTTTTTTTTTTTTTTTTGCCTACCTCCACAGCTAGAAGAAAACTGTGGAGCCATCATCTTGATTAAAATGCAGAGAACAAAAGTACCTATTTTATTTTCTTATTTCAGTTTGCTCCACATTAATAGGTTATTTACAGTACATTTTTGTCATTATTATTACCTGTATCCTGTGACAGAGAGAATCCTGCTCCTGGTCCCCATGATGCCCTTCTAAAGCACCTATATATGCACCTCACTGGGCCTTTCCTAAACCTCCTCTTTCTAAATGAGCTTGGGAAATGTTGTTCTGAAAAAGCAATTCAGCCCATTTTCTGAGCCTAGAGGAATACAGTTAACTGATTTATTGCCCTGTGGATGTTGTAATTGTTGCAAAACACGATGTATTCCCAGAACAGTGATATAAGTATGTCACTTGGAAAATATGCCTCCCAGCATTTCACTGAAATTAATGAAGCATCATTAAATAGTTGCAGTTCTTTAGCATGTTGCACATCCCAGCATGCAAAGAGTTATCGACAAACTTTGAGATGTCAAGAGATAATATTTGTAGAATCATAAGCTAAATAGAGTAACAGTTGCTGAAGGAATGTTTTAATAGTATCCCAAATTTCAGCTCTTTAACATACACGGTAATTTTGAAAGCCTGTAACAAAAAAACGATAAATGGTTGGGCTGCCTGGAAGCATGCAAGTAACTTAAGCTATTAGAAACTATCAGGAAAAAAGGCCCCTCTTCACCCCCCACTCTAAAAAAAAAAATTTTAGGAATACTTGCACAACTAAGGACACTGCTTTCAAAAGGCTCCCTTGCTAATAAACAAGGAAAAAAAGAAGAAAAAAAACCACTAATCCTTCTCTAATATCTGTTTAAATATTTTTTTTAGAATATATAAACTCAAGTAGAAACAAGTTTTTGTTATTAGCATTGGTAATTTTTCAAATGAAATTAAAAAAACAGGACAAAATTTTCAACACTATGCAGTAAACATTTTCAGTATTCTCTAAAATTCAGGTTTAGATGATTACACACAACACTTTGTTTAAAATATAACAAATAGCTCTTATTTGGAGGTTATTTTAAAAATTAAGCCACAAGAAACACATTTTCAAAAGCTGGTACAATTAAATGGGTTGAAAAGTACACTCAGATTTGGCACTTAAATTTTTACCGTATGTTAAATGTTATCTGTAATCTTTCATGAAGGCTAAAGCCATACTTCAGCCAAAGCTCATCACTTGTCCAAGTTCCACTTGCTATTCTGTAATGTGGCTTAGCTATGATCAAGTCAGCAGAATCTTAAAGGAAAATGACAATCAGGGAGATTCATAGCATCATGAACTTGATCACACACTGACAGAACTAGAAAGTAGAGCAAGCTTACCTTCAGAAAGGAAATCTAACTTCTTAACCATGAAAATGTTGTCATGGACATCTAATTTTGACTTAGCCATCTGAACTAAGCACAGCTACAATATGAACATTACAACAAAGGCTTTATGAAAACAGGTTGGTGTGACCAAGATTATTTGCCCTTGTAATACGAAAAACTATCTTTCAATGGTCCATTGGTTAATGATGCTGTGGGTAATACAAGTAATCCAGAAATAAACAAAATTTGTAACCTCCATTTTCTGAATCAGTATATTTAACAGTGCATAAATGGAGCATACTCAAGTTTTCATGTCAACAGGCCAACATTGCATTATATATCACCTTTTTGTCTACAATGTATTTACCAGTCTCCATCTGGCTGGTATTCTAAAAAATATTGGAATCTTAATAGTCTGTCTTTACTTATGCCAGACAAATGGCTGGGAACTTATTGATTAAGACTTTATTTCATATAATGAACTGTCAATCAAAGTGCAAGCAGGTACTCTATTATGGTTACTAAGTACTTCATTGACATTTCATAATTTTTACTGTTTTTAAACTACTAGAACAGCACAAAAAACACCTTAAATAACTATAGAAACAGGAAAAAATGGGCATGAAATATGTGAGAAATGATAGCAATGAGCAAGTGTTGCTGGCAAGTAAACTTTGGAGGCAGATCACATATACACATAAAACATCAGAGACGTTGCTAAGTGTTTATATTCACCTTTCTATTAAGTGTATTCAGGATAGCTGGAATTCTTGGGTTTCTCTTCAAAGAATGTAAAAAAGTATTTAAATTTCTTGAACATTTTCTATATACTAATATTCTGCACAGTTCACTTCCTGCCACTCTTTAAGAAAGGAGAGGGGAAATAATAAAAAGTTGTCTTTCGATCAGCCTTCAGATAACAAGTCAAACAGGCACCATCCACCTGAAAGTGGCAAAATTTTGTGCTTCCTGTATTGATCAGATCACTAATACCTCACAAAGTTTAATAGCAATTAATGAACAGAAATTACAAATAAAAAACTGAAATATCCACATAACCAAATATTCCTAGTCTTACATACTATCAAAAGCAGAAGACAGAACTGTTTGTTGCATGTAGCCTGGTCATATTTCCTTGAAAATGTGAATAGAACACTTCACCAATATTCTACAGTCAGTAAAGCCATCTATATAATAACTTAAATTAACAGCATCTATTTTAAGGAAAATAACACCAACAAGAAGTAATAAAAGAACAGGAACAAGAACAACAACAATAATAATAATAGCCGCCACCTTACAGCTTCTAATTATTTAGGAAACAAAGTGTAATCTTCCAAGCTATATAAAATCGTGTCAAAATAGCAATAAAAAAATCTAGCAAATTAGAGATATATGTCTTTTTGTCTTAAGTAATCTTAAATAATAAAAATTATTTTAAAATCTCTACAATGAAATAAAACCAAAGTAAATTTAAAACCCTAGTACCTAACATTATCACAGTTTCATTCCTGTGATAGGTACATTCAGATTATAATGTTAAGTACAAATGCAAAATACCAACTGGAAACTAGGTGGCTATGTAGGAGGTTGTCAGAAGAACTTAGAAATTATAAATCTTGAGGATTTTTGTGTCATAAAATTCCATGAATTAAAAAAAAAAAAATCTACAGAGCAATTTTCTGAAGAAAGTCTTTTACTATACAAACCTACTTAATATTGAAAATTTGTATTTAAATAATTTGGATGAGAGGAAAGCAAATCATTCCACAAAGAATAAAAACCTTTTGTGAACCTGATGGTGTTATTAATTATCTCGAACAAGAAGAGTGCTATTGTTCAGTTACACTCTCTCTACTGCCATTTATTTCATTTAGAAGGCACTCATATACCAGGGTGATGGATTGCAACCTACAGTAAATAGATTTGGAATAGATTTAATGCTTGCCTTCCCAGTCAAAATTCTAAGACTTTGTGAAATGGAAAGGGGTTTGGTCCTTTATTCCTCTCCTTTCAATTGGCTATTCACTGGCTAGCTGACAGCAAAAGGAAGTAACCATCCATCATCTTCAACAGGGAGCCAAAGCAAGCAAAAGAAAATCTTAATAATTATGTTCTGCCAAAAACAGTAGGGAAAAGGCAGTGTACTTTTGAGATGCAAGAATGATACGCAGATCCTTGATTTTTATCACACTGAGTATCATCATAGAGTGCTATTCACATCTGTTGTAAAGGAGAACTATGTGCTTTTTAATTTACTCTTCAGACTTGCTAGTTTGAATACCTCCTGCATCACTTTCCAAGGTAAAATGAAGGCATTGAACTCTGACCAGGACAAAACCATTTACACAGTAAAACTTTATTGACTGAGAGCTTATGAATCTTACTAATTTGACTTTAGAATTCAGACAAGAAAGAATAACAGGTGTCCAGCACCTCAGCACTATGATAATGATTTCTTGCACTGAATTAATAGCAATGAAAAATGCCTGATTTCAGCAGCTGTTGGAAGCAGCGGGGTTGCTTCTGTCAGAATAGAGACTCCCACCCTCCCAGATAAATGCATTCAAATCAAACTGTTCATACCAACAGTCAGCAGTGCCTTGCTCTTGTGCTAACAGTGATTAATCACATCACTGATTGGTTCTCAACTATCTTCACTTCCAGCCTCACTGTGGACAAGATCACGGAGCAGCTCATTAAAAGAGCTGTACATGAGCTGCAGGAGGGAAGGATGGTGATCCCTGAAGAATTGTTATAATCAGTATGAGGCCTTTTCAGCACTTTATATAAGCTTAACTAAGGTCAGGTGTCAGTGATTGCCCACACCTCTCCTGAGGCCGATACCACTTTGTGCCCTGCTACTGACAATACTGTCCAAGTAGCACAATTCCATTTTATTGGTGGAACATTTGTCGGAACTACAGCATAGGGAAAAAAAAGACCATTGACTCTATGCACTTAATAAGTCTGCAAGTTGCCGGAGTTTAGGAATACAGAAAAATGGATAGGATATCTGCAGATGTTTATCCAGCTGTACCAGCTGGGTAATTTTTCACAGGTGTATTATTATTTAACCCATCTTTTACAGTCTGATATTTTTAACTTTCTACTAGCTGAATATCCATTTTAAATTGCTCATCCCATCAATCTTTATAATGATCCTCCAGGGAATAACTCAAACATCAGAAAATAGACCCCTGGGCACTGTGATTCACTCCCTTGAGATTTTTTTATTTCCTCCAATGACCATAGACAGCCCTGGTTGAATAGTTTTGATCTAGTGCTTAACTTTTAGATGGGCAACTTTTCTGAGAGAAAACAAATTTCTCTGAAAGCGAATTATGATTTTAGCCACCAGATTATTTCAAGTTGCTGACCCATCTATTTCTATTGCTGGTTCTCAGCCTGTAGGTCTTGGTCAGGTTGCCAGAAGTATTTGTAATGCCACTGGACATTTGACCAACTGACCACGTATGTCAAGTATAACATTGGCCTTAAAGAGACCTTCAAGGATCACTGGTGTCTCCTTTCAGATGGAGACAAACATAATTTATATTAGGTATTGTAAAGACCCTGCAGTGATTTAATTAATTTATTATTCAGCATTCCTCAAAATCATCCTCTTCCCTCCTTTCTGCTCTCTGACCTGACATAGTTGTTGGTAGCTCTTAAAATCAGATCTCTCTGAGCTAATCCACTGCTGTAAGAAACCAGTCTTTTGAAAATTGAAAAAAATCCTAAGCTATGTACAAAATACTGTGGAGGTCACCTCATTTAAATTTTCCTCTAAGTTACTGAACAGTAACAAACCAAAGAGTTTTAAAGGCATCTGTTACTTAGCCACACATCCTTGTGGATTTTGGTCTCTCTAACTCCTGACAGCTGCTTAAGCCATTACCATATCCTCATCAATGTAATCAGTACCCTAAGGCTGCCCTACCTCTCAAATTCACAATCTGCAATGCTGCTCACTTCAGTGCTTTGGGGCATATTAGCAACTCAAGCTTTTTCTGCTTTGATGTGCATGTTCTGTACCACTGACCCCAAAATATGCAGGTCTAATGAATTAGCTTTAATAGTTTTCTTACCCACTTAAATGTTTTTGTTTTAATTGGCTGTACTACTATGTGTCTTGAACTACACTGAAAAGTTCACAGCATAGATGCTAATGGTGCCTTTCTAATTACTGCATAATGAACAAAGGTCTGTCTGAGCAATTTCAGAGGTTAGACTTCATAATTAAGAACCCCATTTTAATAAAAATCAACTTAAAAAATTCACACACTTAATAGAAATAATATACACCACAAAAATATTTTTTAAATATCTGGGGATTTAAAAATATTTGTATAAATTCTTTTAGTTACACAAAATTGGGATTTTATTCATTTCCTTTTAATCTACCTGCCAACAGCCGAAACCTCAGCTTTATCACATTGTCCCTGAAGTGCACTTAACTTGCATGGATCACTGCTCTGGGGCTGGACTTGGTTTTTCTTTTCACTTACTTGAGAGAGCACTGATAACTGAGGGGGAGAGCATGCCAGCTACTGGCAAATTTGACATCCTTGTCTGTATGGAAAAGATTATTTGTGTCAGAAAACTACCATGCTTTTACAAACTAAATTCTATTATTTCTCCATGACTTCCAGCTGCATGGATATCAGTAAATATATTATTTCTAATGCAGACAGGAAGTGTAACAGCTGTTTCAATTTCGTCCCCTGTGCCTACCTGCTTTGTGCATCAATGGCATTAGCTAAAACAGTTTCGCGTCACTGCTGGTCTGCTTGACCTGAGATCATGACAACATGATGAAAGTTTAAGATTAGGGTAGATGAAAAGGATAGAAAGTCCTGCCATAATGTCTAAACTGTGCATTAGGTATGAACAAGATCTAATATCAGTTATTTCCATTAAAACACTTTTTCTTCTCCTTTCGTGTTCCTTACATTATGTAAGGTTAGACAAATATTCATACACCTTTTTTGCAACACATAAGCTATAATTAAGACATCTGATATTAGGATACTTAATATGGTTAAACATATTGAGTATCCTAACATATAAACAGCTACCAGAATACGTGAAGATCAATCACAAAAAGGGTTGGGCATTTCACTACCATTTCAACTTAAATATTTAGTTACAAATTCACAGTAATGACATGTTATATCTCACTTGTATTCCCAAAAGCTAGCTACAGCCACATTTAGTTTCCTGTCAGAATTTCATCTGGCCCTAAGAATTTTGTTTGTTCATTTTTGTGTTTATTATATATTTCCCTTAGAAACATAAAAGTAACTTTAGTTGCAGAGTGTGCAACTAAATACACATTAGCAGGAAAATCAGGTAACATAAATGATAAAATTAACAATGTAGTACTAACAGTTCAGGCATACTAAATTATTTTTGACTGCCAGAAATCTGCATTATATTCAGATCAGCTAAAATCTGTATCTAGGGGTTCACCTCCAGGAACATTGTTGTTTGAATCAGGAGTTTTAGAAATGAAGATACAGCTGACGTTCACTGACTGAGACTGAGTTTACAATGTACAGAGGCTTCAGACTGGACAAACTGCTTTGGACAAACTGCTTCACACAAACTGCTTCTGGTCAATGGTAGAAGGAATTATTGTATTCCAGGACATCCAGCACAGGACCAGACCAGACCAGAGCCAGGCCCAGAAAAATTCTAAAAATTCATAAGGTGTAAAAATCAAGACCTCAGCATCAGTTGCTTCACTCTAAGGTGGTGGTGAAACACAAGTCACATGTGTCTCTTGTCTGCTTATCATACTTGAAAGAAAAAAACATCAATTAGGTAAGTTCTTAGCCTGCAAATTACAGATTTTTTCTACCCATATTGTTCAACAGCAAAAGATCTGGAGGGTTTAGGGTTGAAAAACCTTGGTCACAGCCCTACACAAAAGTTGAAGAGCTAAAACAATCCTTCAGACTTCCACTTTTTAACCAATATCCAGGGGTCAGGAAGAAGACAATGTATATTTTTAGCCCCTTCCTTGCTGTTCTCTTTAGTATTCTAAACACTACCACCTTCTCTTTATGAACAATATCTGATAAAGCATCTCTGCAAAGTCTGAGGTCTAAAGAGATAAAATGAAATCTGAGGGAATTATAAATAATTTTAATAGTTTTTAATTATTGTTAGAAGAAATAGATGTCTTAGCAGCCAGGCATGTGCTAACTCAGTATTTTAATACATTTTTCCTCCTAGAACCACAAAATGATGACTACTTCACCACAACACTACACTATTCTACACTACCACTAATTACTGTAGAAAATATATCACAGTCTCCTCTCTCTACAATTATTATCCATTCTCATTTATGTAGCCTGTGTAATTTCATTAAAAAGCATGTTTGTGGAGATGAGTGGTTATTATTTTTATTCCTGTCTTAATGATTACTGCTTTCTTCCATGAACTTCACTACATATGCCTAAAGCATACTAACTGATTTTTGAATAATCCTTAAACTATATGATGAATTCTGAACTGACATTCATTTCACAACCTGCAAAATTAATACAAAAATAAACAGCAAAGTGATGCAGATTTTAAAACAGACTTGCACATCACAGGAAGAAAGTCAGTGAAATTTTGGTCGGTGAAACTGTATAACACATATTGAATGGCTGGTTAAATTCCACAGTTCCATCAATTTCATTGATTGGTTAAATTCCGCAGTTTGGAAGAACATACATGATAACTTTTTTCCAAGAAATGAATGCCCATTCCCATGGGTAAACTGATTTTTTGATGGAAAACAGCAAGGGAATATCACTGAGACATAAGGGAGGAAAGGACACTGTCAGATAAACCAATACATCTCTCTATCAAGCAGAGCTGATATAAGAGTGGAAGGGTAAGTGAAATTCCCAACAGTCTTCAGATAATATTCCATTTGCTGGGTTGTTTTTGTGACTACTTAATGCAGCTTCTATTCCTGCCTGTAAATGCCTGTTATATGAAAAGACTTTTTCGCAGGTGAAAGTGAGAAGGAAAATAAGACTTTACATCCAACTTCCTCATATATGTATCTTCTTGAATATACTCATTAATGAAATAAATAAAACAAATAAATAAAACAAAAAAACCCCACTATAAACTCAGTGAAATTCTATTTCAGAATGTGTTTAGGATTGCCTCAATTTCAATTTTGTGAGATTAGACCAAAGATAATTATGTCTTAACATTAAACAAAAATAAAATAATGGTTTTAGAACAAAGAAAGTCCTCACTCTCTCACTTGATACATATTTACATTTAATTTTCATGCTTAAAGGACTTGTATTCCAATCTCCAAACTGAACTTTAATCCAAACTGAGGGTAAAGATCATCATCTTCATTAAGCATCAACCAGCAATCAAACAAATAAGAACATTTCAAAGAAGATTTCCCACCCTGCAGGGTTCCAGTGAAGGAACTAATAAAGTGAAATATGAAAAATAAAACTGTTCTTCAAGAAGAACAGATCTAATTAAGAGGAAGACCTAACAACTTCATGGATTAATTGGGAACCAACTGAGATAATTAGACCTCTGGGAATAAAATTACACCCATCATAAACCGTTTTTTTCACAACTACAGGTTAAGAGCTTAAAGCTTTAATTGGGGGCAGCACTAGGAGGAAGGTGGAACTTGCACAGAAGAATTAATATTTGGGGAAGCAATATCCTGAAGTACTTTGGCATCGTTAAAAACCACATTAGTATTTTACCCCAAGTGCATAGGATTCTGGAGCCAAGTGGACAACTGTGATTAGAATTTGTACCAATCAAAAACTGCTCACATGGTTATACTTTGACCTAAAAACCACATGTAGCTGCTCTGTACATTAGTAGTTCAAATACAGCCTCACCCTCTGAGATTAGTTTAAATGAGATGTGATTTTAACATATAGTTTCTGCAGTCAGACCATGCCTTTCAAGAGAAATATACCCTGAGAACAGAACAATAAACTAGATTTAAAAAAAAAAACAAAACAAAAACTGAAACAAACAAACAAAAAACCACAAAATCAAAAATAAAAACAACAACAAAAAAACCCAAAAAACCCACAGAAAGAAGAATCTAAAGACTGGGTGAACTGCTTCAAAGAAGAACTGCTTCTCAGAATTGCTCCAAGCACTAATTTCAATTAAATCATTTGAAACTGAAACAGTTTAATACTGCAATGCAAAAGCCATGGAAACTTTGGCATCCAGCTGATGAATTGTGTGTCCATTAAACAACTTGGAAAGCACAGTGGGAAAGTTTACTAAATCAACACAAAAGGCAGTCAGAGTCTCTGCTTTAATCCCCCTTTAGGAGTAGGAAAACACCTGCAGAAGAAAGAAATTCTGTATTTTCTAAAAGTTTCATATGTTCCTTCTCTAATGATAATACCCAAGATAAAGACAAATTATTTTCAATGTCAAATTTTATTTACTTGGAAAATAACATATTTCAACACTAACTCACAATCTCTATTTTTTGAGACTAATATAAACCAATTTGAAGGTTGAATTCTTTAACTGTTTTAATACACCATGAGATGTAATTTTGATGCCAAACAAGTTATACGACCCAAAAAATCCAGAAAGTTATCAGTGTGATTAATCACTGATAAAAATCTAATCTAGAAAAGTTTGACGAATGTTTTTGAAATGTCTACTTCAGTGGGTTTTAAACATGTTGCAAGGTGCTTCTCTGAATATATAGTACAGCCCATGGCTTTTTTTTCAAGGTCCTCCTCCTATTTTTTCAGGAGATCTCAAGCAATTCACATTTACTTCTCTTTTGCAGTCTTTGTCAAGCTGTCTAGCTCCTGCTGTTGGGCTTTACCTGCATATTCAACCTGTAGTTATTCATGTAGGGATGATGAGTTTTTTGATGACTAAGAACTACCCTACAAGCCTGATACAGTTGCCTCAGATAACAGGTATCTTGGGGAATTTCACCCACCACTGTCTGTTTGAGACAGTGCTTAGATGTTCCTTAGTTCTGATCTGTTTTACCCTACCTCCTCTCTGCTGCTGCTACAGCTCAGGATCCTCCCTTTTCTTCATTTTAAACTCCATCAAGAAATATGAATATATGAGGTAGATGAACCAGGGGAGGAAGAAATTATCCAGACCAATAACATTCCCACATCATATCCTATAGATGGGCAGATTCTTCGTTTCCCTCGTTCTCTGATTAATCTTTTGGTGTCTGACCATGCCTACACTTTGCTTTTTGGGCTAGTACACTTTGCAACTTTTCTTGTTCAAGATTTTTTCCTAGTTCCAAAACAAGTCTCTCTCGTCATCTTATTCAAACTATATCATAGAGTGATGCATTAATTGTCATTAACAGATGTTAGTTTTAGTCAATTAAATTGTGCGCTGAGTTTAGTGTAATACCACGACTTTGTAAGATCACAATAAACACATTGCTAGTAAGTGTCATCTAACTTGTTACTTGGTATAAGAAATAAATATACAATAAGAAAGTAAATCTCCTAGCAACCTTATCAAATACCATATAATCTTGATCACTCAAAACACCGGCAAAAATCTCTAAAAAAATTGAAGTATTTATAAGTGCATTGAATTCAAAGCCAAGATCATCAGTTGGTTCTAACTATTTCTATATGCCTTCTGGATTCAGGCGCTAATCAACCAGTAGCTATCAGCATGACTTTTGCTGAAATACTGTTACATAAATGAGTTTGGATCAGCTGCTCAAACAGTTTGGCTGAAAAAGATGTATGGTCAGGAAATATATCGGGGGAGGCAAACATAAATGTTAAGCTTTAGTCCCTTTAATTAGTTGATTGCCAACACAACGCCCAAAACCTTTTACCACATTCAGCTTGATTTGATACTGCATAAATAAGACTGTATATAAAAATGCCTTGTTTATCTTTCAAGCAAAAATAATGAGAGAAGTTCTTCTCTTTATTATACAATTTATAACCCAAATGACATCCTATGTTACACCAGTGTAAACCACCAGTGAATTTGTCACTATCATATTGAAGTCAGCATTATTCAAATCTAAAAGTTATTCCCTCAGTTGTGCTATGCCTCTACATTACCCTGTCTGAGACTGACATAAACTCCAGTGGGGTCATATCCCTAGAATTAACATTCTGGTGTGAAAAGGCAGCAGGGATTTACATATGACATTGCTTAAATTAATTCTTTCTGTTGTCTTCAGTACAGTACTTCCCTGGAGCACCTTTAGTCATTCAATCCACACAGAATGAGAAAGCTTTCTGCTGTTAGCCTATTAAAGAAACCAGAATATGAGACATCAGGCATGTACCTTGACTTTAAGGAAAATCTCCTCAAATAATAGTAATTATTAGATTATACCTGAATGAATTGCCCTTTGCACCTGTGAGAATGGAAAGATGATACACCCAAAGCCGATGGCTCAGCACCATGCAGACGAAAAGATGTATTTTGAAAAGGAGAGGAAAATCATGTCTATCATCTTTTCACCTACACATTACTAAACCGTGCCTTGGGTGAAAAAAAAACAAAAACATTGAAGCCGATTTAATGGGATAACCTGAAACTGAAATTTCAAATGCAATATTTTAAAAATGTTTTAATGACACTTGTCCTATATAGGAGGAAGCTGCATTTCTCTAGTTTAAGCGAGACACCAGTGTGTGGGATTTATTCAGCTCCTGGGTTGTATCATGAATTCCTTGAGGGAATTCACAATTCACCAAGTGACGTATTGTTATTATCACCAAAAGTGAACTGTATTCAACAAAACAGTACTCAGTGGGCAGCAATTCTGCAGCGTATAATTATAGTTGTCATTTCCCATCCCAAGATTAAACATGTTTTCACTTTTCAACTTCAACAACAACAAAAAAAAAAAAAAAACCAAACACCTCTCTCCACCTAAGAAGAAAAACCTTAGGAAAGACCCAAGGAGATCAGTTTTAATATTTAAACAATTATTTATCTTGGTTATTTGAATAAACCCCACTCATTCTTTCCTTGGAAAATCTGTACTTTTCTTTCTTTATAGTATTACTCTGGGGTCTGAGGTTTTGCCTTTTAATTTGGTTGGGTTTTTTGGGGGTTTTGTTTTGTGTGTTTGGTTTTGGTTTTGTTTTTGAATATATGACAGTGCTACCAAATATAATTATCAGCTGCATCTACATTATAATTAAGGTCCTGTTTCTCTGTTAATTACTGTAACTACCTTGAGAAAAGTAAAAAAATCCCCTACTCTTCCTTTCTTTTTTTTTTTTTTTTCTTATTAGCAGTATAAAATAGCGTGTAGATCTAGTTTATGAGTTATGGCATTTGATGCAGTATTGTTGGCATCTTTAGCTAGCTAAAATTCTCCATATTTCTCACCTAAAAACCTAAGGTCTTGTTCTATTTTAAGTTACAGGTGTGTAACTTCAGAAAAAAAAATCTTACTTTACAGACTTTGGATGTCCTTGAAGATAGCTAGAATGGAATCCTATACTTATGTCAGAATGAAGGGCAACAGATCTAACTCATAGCTAAGAAAGTTTAGATGTGTTTTCATACACAATACGACATGATAGTCTTTACTCCTGTGACAGGATTAGAGGTTCTCACAGAAGACAAAGAATATGCAGTGATGAATCCTATTTTATTGCTATATTATACCTCCTGTAATTTAGAAATCATTTATGACGATCCCCATACAACATCAGTGAACATGACATACATCTTTGAGAGAGCATTGTCTTACATACCCTTGGAATTATCTGCAGCCTAGACACATTATGCTGAGGAAATAGGTGCTTGGCATTGCACCAGTAAAATGTGACCTAGTACATTTGTGTGGTGATGTGCCATCTGATTTATTTGGTTGCATTAATATCAGCTCAAAGATCCAAATATTGGAGCCTATTTCATTATTTTGTTTATATAGTAGCTCAATGTGGAAGGAATTCTGCTATATTGCTCATGATAGCAAAAAGTAGATGTGCATTTCTGTGCTAGAGGAGGAAGATGTGTGATTACAATTGTCCTGAGGATACAAAAAAACCCACAAGACAAAGATTTCCATTCTGTCTTTTAAACTTCCTTCTTTTTTTATTTTCCCATATGCCCATGAGATTTGTGAGAGGATAATTCACTCCCTGTTCTTGTCTTCTCATGTGAAATTTTAAGCAACCTACTAGGCTGGGTGGGTTTTTGTTGTTCCTTTTTGTTTTTCTAAAGAAGAGATGTTCCTTAAAACCATTTGAAGGTACAGCTTTGTGTCCATAAAACTTTTAGCAGAGGCAGTTAGATTATGAATAGAAATATGAGAAATGGTATCTGACTACAAAATATGGATGTAAATCAAGTAGTCAGATGCAGTTATCCCACTGACCTAGTTTGTCGGTTAGGAACTCTTCATCTGTTCCTCCACCTTCCTAACAACATCAACTGAAAACTGAGGACCATAGCAATGAAAAACACAGACATGCACTCTCAGAATAAATATCTGTCTTTGTAGAAGAATAAGAAGAGAACATCAAGTTGTTCTTTGCTTGAATTCACCTTGTGTTAACACATACTTGAAATGACAGTAATTCTAGAGTTTCTTCCTGCATTTAACTGTAGATTTGAACTCTGTAGCCTTTCTAATTGGTCTTGCTTGTCACACTTAATTTGTTCTGATTTTATTTTAAACAATTATTAAATACAAATGAAAACACTAAAAGCTATTTTGCTCCATTAGCCTTGTGCATTCCACTCTGGTATTCAGACCCTACATCAACAACTGCTGCAGCAATACTGTTTCTTTCAGGAAAAAGACAAAACATGGCCTACATCCAACTTTTAATCAGCTGTACAGATGGGTTTATTTCACAAATGCACAAGGCTGCACAGATGGAAGTTCCTGAATGCCTGACAAGGTGTTAAAATGGTTACTGAGACTACAAAGGAATAAAAAACCCGCAGCACTGGAAATTATAATTAGTAGGGACTCTATCTCTTAAGGGCTTATTAGTTCAGAACTTAAATCTTGTCCTTCGTGTGTGGGAAGTGGTTTACTGAAGGGAACACTTATCAGATTAGCTATGATAACTGTTTTCTATCCCTTAAGAATATGCACAGTCTTACAAATATCTAACTTAACTGTTATACCTGATATAATACTCCCTGAAACCAGCCAAAAGCATGACATAACATTTTTCACCAGCCAAAAGCAGAACAAATGGAGCAGCTTTTTGTGCTCAGTGGCATACTGAGCTGCAGTTAAAAAAAAAAAAAAAAGACAACAACAACAACAAGAAAATACCATAAAACTAAACCAAACCAAACCAAACAATCAACCAACCAACCAATCAACCAACCAAAAAAACCCAAACAAAAAAGACACAAATTAACCAAAAACCTGCAGGTATCAGTGGAGGAAAATACATCATATATGCATAATGGTATTATACTTTTGAACAGTGTTTTTACAAATGCACAGATTTTATGCCTAAAAATTTTAACTGAATTATCATACTTGACTTTTTAGGTTACCGCTTTCATCACCTCATAGAATACTATGCCAATTTACTGTCATGCTGCCAAAATATTAAGCTGTTTTGGAAATAACACAGTAATAAAAAAGGTCTTGAATAGCTGTGAACATTACAGAGTCCCGTGCTCTTATTCACCAGAGTGGAGGGCTGCAGAGACAATGCTACATTTATGCTGAAGTAACCAATCATTTTTCCATCTTTAATGTGATACTTTTTGGGTCATTCAGTGAAGAAATAAGTGCTCCTCAATACCTTCATATAAACTGAGTTGGGGACAGTTTTGTGTGGAAGAATCAAGAATAGACTGTCCTAATGCACTGGAAGCTGCACTGTAATTTTATGCAGAACTTTGTGCTGAATATTTTATTCATAATATGCTCTTGGGAAGATCTCTGAGCTTGCAGTACTATGAATAAGAAATGTTTACTGTCCCAAATTCTACTTTGTCTTCCATGCTAAAGACTTAGTTCAGCAATGAACAGAGGACACGTAAAGTGTGACACCACACAGACAGTAAATACCTTTCAATGGATTATATTCAGATAAGGAAAAAAATGTTTTGCTAAATAGCAAAACATACAATGACCAGGAAAGACATCAGTACTCATTTTGAAATGTAGCTTGAAATAGAAGAGAAAACAATTTTTAGAAGAGGATATTAAATTCAAAAGAACCATGGTGTGAACTAAAATAGTGGAATGAATATAAAACAAATAAAATAGGTGACACAGAGAAAAAAATATTTCATAATTTGGAGAAGATATAGAAAGCTGTAGAAACCAAATTCATTCTAATTGTAAGCAAAATAATACTATAGGAATTACATCTGTAGGAATTTAGATACAAAAAAGTAAGGCAGACAGGAGTAAGAAGAAAACAATGTAATATAGATTCATGGAAAACAAATTCTGTCAAACTAATGTTATTCCTTTTGACAAGATTTCTTTGCGTACAACAATATATAATAAACAAATAGTAGTTATTGACATTAAATAAATAAATAATAATGGATAATTAGGAATTATTAAAATGTACACACAGATTCATTATCAAGAAAATTTCTTTCTACTGGTATCCATCAGTTCACAAATTCTGGCACTGTGATTTCAGATTTTTATGAATGGGAAAAAAAATAAAAGGGATGAAATTCACAGATGAATTAAGGATTAGTGGAAAGTGAATAAACAAAAGAAGTGACTTAGTGATTAGAAGCGATTAGAAGAAATTCTGAATCATATTGGATCATATTGGAATCTGGGATCAATCAAAATATGTATTTTAACATGACCAGATGTAAACAAAGGAAAAAAAAAAAAATGTGGGATGGGATTGATGATGCTTAATGAACAAACAGAAACCCTTGCAGAGCATGTTTATACAGCTGGGGAAATAGTAACGTCCAGGAGGATTAGATGACTGTTACAGAAAATCAGCTGAACATGAGCTCCAAATAACAAGACTGTGTTGGCCTTGGCTGGGGTAGGGTTCACTTTCTCTACAGTAGCCAGGACCAGGCTGTGAAGAAATGGTGTTGCTAATCCAAGGCAGGCTAGAGAGTTAATTCCTTGTTTTGTTGTGCATGAACATGTGGCTTTGGCTTTACCTATGAGACTTTATTTTGACCCACAAGTTTTCACATTTTCACTCTTCCAATTGTACATCCTACCAGGCAGGGATGAGAAAGTGTCTGCATGGGGCTGAGTTGCTGGTGGGAGTTAAACCATGACAGACAGCAAACAAGAACACATAGATGATATTCAAAATAGTTATATAGTTATCGCAGATTTCCCTATTGAAATTTAACCATGCATTAGGGTTTTTTTATGCATGTAGGTTTGACCATTACTAGAACATGATGCTTGTCTCTACATCAGAAAGAAAATTATTAGAGTGAGGCAGTTAAGAGAACAATAGAAGACAGCTTAGAATCTCAAAAACCCCAAACAATTACCTTTGATTGTATTAAGAATTTTCTGATAGGAGATGTTTCATTCTGGCAGACATAAGTATACCAGAATTAAATGACTACATAATTCAACAAATCAAAATAAAAACCATTAACATTATTTAAAAAGTAAGTTTAATTATTAAAATATAATTTTGAAATGTTCTGAGAGATTAACTTTAGTTGATTATTTTTAAAGTAAAAATATTTTCTTCTAAAGAGACATTTAAATTAAGGGAGCAATCAATGATAAGAAACCCTCCAGCCTTTGTAATGGAGAATTGTGTGTTAGACTACCACATGGCCTCTCCTGTCCTTATGAATGAGAAAAAACCATGAAATAATATAACTGAAATGTTAGCAATTTTATTTGGTGACATACTGAACTAGATGAAACCTACATAATGTCTGTGCACATAGCAAGATCTACATTCCTTACCAGTTAATATTGATGCACAGGTTGACACCTTAAACATTCTTTAAACAAATTGAAGTTAACATTTTAGTCAATATATGTCATGGCTTAATATTATTCAACAGAGTAATCTAATGAAATGTAATAAAATTTTTTGTTTCTGAGGTTGATTTCTTCATAAAGATGTGTAAATAACTTATACTGTGTGAAGAATATGAAACTATTAAATAATTTTATAGAAATGCATGACTTCATTAAGGAGTACAAATGGTAGATTAAGTCTTATCACCAAGAGATTCAAGATACAGCATTTTAAGAGAATATATTTTATCTGCATGGGGAATCAGATGTAAAATTATACACCATGGAGATTAGCAAACACTAGGATGAAAGACTGTCAATAGAAATACCAGCAATCCAGGAGATTATGTTATATTTCATCAGTATCTACCTCTACATTTAAAAGAAAATCACAAGGTGATGATGTGCTTAGTAAGAAATAGTGATAGAGAGTGGTGTGTAATGCTAATGTGCCATCACACAAATAAGAAAGAAAATCAAGACACAAATCATTGGGAATTGCTTATAATCTCATTAAATATTTCCCCATATGAAAAATACTACCCATTAGACTTTGTGACCTTGCAAACTTCATTTTGAGTAATTAAATTTTGCCCAAGTCAGACATCCTCAAACTTAGATTTGTCTGACAGAACAATCAATGACTCTATAGATTACTCTATAGACTACCTAATGCCAAGAAGCCAAGAATTATTTTTTTTCATTAATATTATTAATAATTTCCAGAAAAATCCCACCCTTAATGAAATATTTCTGCTTCATAAAGAAACATTACAAAGGGTGGTTCAATGTCTTTAGAACTTAGAATGACAGAAGTCAGTGAAATGGAATTCAACTCAAAATAGTCTTTATTTAATATAATTTCAGATGCCACGTCTTAAGTCACCTAGTGTCAACTTACATGTCCTTAGCTGCTAGCCTTTGGAGAAAACCCACACAGTTCCAGATGTAAACCACCGCCTTACCTTTTAGAATTTATCCTCAGATCCACTTGTATCATTACACTGACTAGAGAGGAGGCTTAAATGACTGTCTATATGATATGAACCTAAGACTTGGCTCTCCAGTTTCACATTCGGTGACATGAGATGGCTGCCTCGGTGAAAAAAAGGGTACCATTAACAGGACAGAGAGAATTTTATACTTTAAAGTTTATACTTTAAAGATTTTGTTAAAGTTTAGTTTTAGACTTTAAAGTTTATACTTCTAAGACTTTGTTAAAGTCTTAGAAAAGTCTTATAGATAATATGACTTTTCACACTGTGAAGGACTTGATGCCACCACAAGTCTGGACGTATAGGGAACAAGTACATTCACTGAAAGCTGGGTCTAGCAAACCAAACTGGGTGAAACAGAAGACAGATGGAGAAGCAGTCCAGTGCTCTTTCAAGTCAAACTAAAAACTCACATCTTCCAAAGCTGAATTTCCCTCTAGATAGCCATGAAATACCATGAATGATATGAATGAAAGTCTGCAGCTACTGAAAAAGAACTAGCATCACAGAATACCTCAAATTTGACATACATATGCACATCACAATATTAAAGAGAAGATGTCTGAGAAACAAGTCCCTTGTTCCATGTTGTTGTTAGCAAAAGTTATAAGACATAAAAGGAAATTACTTTTTCATGAGCAATATTATATTACTGACACTTATTAGCTGGCAAACTATTAAAACATAAATAAACTATCTGAGGATTAGAAGCATCATCAAACATATCAACATATTATGCACTTTATGAGGAAACAAACAAGCAAGTTCAAACTAAAAGAACTATTCTAAGTGCTTCAGTAGTATATTATGTGTAAACACAACTGAAACAGTCTTGTGCATAACAGAAGTGCATAAACAGCAAGGAAAAATAGAAAAAAATAATCGGAAGTCATTGGTATTAATAGCTGCAGAAAAAAACCATCCAAGTTTCATATCTAAACTTCCACATGTGAAAATAAACCTATTTCTTGAATAAGCATTCATTTGAATGTTAGTAAGTGAAATCCAGTAATTTACAGTCATTCCTAGAATTATTTTTTTTTTTAAACATTGCTGTCAGAAAAATAGGTGGTTATGGTGGCTGGCTTTAGCACAGTTATCATGTTATTATGATACTTACTCAAGAAACAGAAAACCTGGTCCTCCTGGCCTGTACTGAAGCCCCGATTGCCAGGAGAGAATATAAAGATTCTCTGCTCTTCCTATAGAAATATCTTGTAAAATCAAGAATGCAGCCTTCTTAGTTGTGAAAATAAAGCAAAGAAGGCAGCCTAATAGTACGAGCACAGACTGAGGTAAGTCTGTTGCCAGTACCCACACTCAAGGATGTTAGCCAATGTTGTTGAAATGCAAAATGAAGAAAGAAAAAAATTTTGAAAAGATATTTCCCTTCTATGTGACTATCCCAAGAGAAGAAAAAAGAGCCATGCTTTCCCTGGTGCAGGCTTCTTTAGGAGCCAAAAATGTTTTTTTATGTTAAATATCACTTTCCTATCATGGACACTGGATGAGAAAATAACAATAAAATAGTCTTATGATTTATTTTAATAGGCAAATGGTCATTCACTGCATGTGTTTTTCTGCACCTGTCACTGAAATAGCTGTACCCTCTAATCACAATTTTGTTCAATTCCCCCAGCATACATTGCTAAAGCGTGCTGCAATCAGTTACACATAGCGCTGGACACATGGTTTTCACCAGGACTCTGATAACGAATTATCCAGCTGAAAGAAGTCGAAATGTGCAAGAAGACTATTTGCCAAGAAGATGACTGTGCTGGCTAAATGAAGGAAAAGAGGGGAACAGGACAAAATAATGTGACACTAATTCTTTTTAGTATACTGTAATGGACACTGTACTTTTTGAAAACCAGAAGTAGACTACTTGATACATAAAAGTCTTGTCATACAAATTAAAAGAAAATTTTATCTCATGGAAGTGATCCTTTTACTTCATGGGAACAGAATGCACATTTCACCGTATTTTTTATGCATTTTTTTCCTCTTTTTTTTCCAAGTGGGTTCCACTACATTTTATTTTGGTGAATACCTAATGCAGTTTTTATTACTTTACAGCTCCCTTTCATCCATAAACATAAATTAGTGTCTTAAATTTGGAAGCAGAAAAAAGGATAGAAGCCTAATTTTTCTGAGAAAAAATTGTACTGAAGATTTTACCATCTGGTAGCGCTGATTATTAAAACTTTATTTTCATTGGTTATGAAAAATAATACCACTACATTCAAGAAAGTAGATTAAATGCTATTAACCTCAATAACTTTTCAAACAAAGTAATCTGTTGAAGTGATAATGGATTTAAAAGTAAGTATTCTCATTATGCTGTTTTTTACGTCATTATGGCTTCCTTATTGGCCACATAAATTTCTAATCCTGATGTTGTTAATTACAATCATAATATGTGGTATATGAATACTTGATTAACTTCAAACTATATTTAAGGCAGACCAAAAGACAATTGAAGAATTCCATCACCAAACTTAAAGAGAAGTCCAAAAATTTGCCATTTCATTCATTTGAAAATGAGCTGTACAAGATTTCCAGAGCAAAGCTACTATCTATTCAAGCCTTGAAAATTAAAGTTTAATTTGAAAGACGATTGGCTAATTCTACAGGCACAAGACAGGCACTAGAACTCGTCAAAAACTTATTGATGGGAAAGGTCTGAAGCTGTCGTGCTTTCACATGTATACCCCAATTTAGATTTTTAGTTACTTTTACTTGAAAAATTGGCTTCAACTCTCCACATGGCTTGAGGCATAGTTTCAATACTCCTTTTTTTTGTGTCAAAAACACCTGTCTTTTTACTTTAGTGCCAGAAGGGCTTAGCATCTTGTCAGTGAAGTAACACAGCCTGCACATTTATAGGTGTCACTCACTTTGCCATCTGTTTTTTGGGATAACAGTCACAACTATCATCCAGCCCCTTCAGAGGCTCTAACAATCTTTGTGGATTAAGGTTGAGATTTACAGTAAAGAACAGCGAGGGTTATCTCATCTCTTCAACTCGTTCTATGTGTCCTTTAAACATAATTCTGTGAATATATCATCCTATATGAATTCAGCAACCACCCCTCATGCAAAAAAAATTTATCAGTAGCATCTTACCACTTTTTTAAAGTGTTACAACAAATAACTGTCAAACAAATGTCTGCAATTTCTGCATGCTGCATGCATATAAACACCAGTTTTTGTACTATGTCCAAACCTACAAGCAGCTTACTTCTAATCTCAAAAGACAGGAGTAATGTCTCCAATAATACTAAATTGCATTTAATTGATAAAGTTATTTATCAGGAAATTTTTCTAGAGAATTATTAATAAATATATATAGTGTGAAAATCCAGGCTTAATTTATCTCTTAATGACAAAAAGGGAGTTACTCTAAAGATTTTGGGGTTTAAATTTTCTTTCCCAGGAAGTAAAATTTGTTAGTTCATAATTCTTACTAAAATAAATAAATATACAAATAGTGCCACAGAGCACATGCCTCTGATCTACAGTGCAGCTAAGAATTTTTCTATAGACATACAAGACCAAAGTCAGAAAAGAGAAACATACTGATGCAGTGGTGACATCTCAATACTGCTGTGAGAAAACGTGTAAGCTAATGGCTCTTAAGTTGGACAAGTAGAAAGAAAAAGGTTTTCTCCTGGAATAGCATTTAAAGCATGTTCAAATACTTGCCTTAATCGGCAACTGAATAATCCTAAAATATGAGACAGTTTCAAGTCTTGCAATAACACCAAATGGAAGAGGTAATACCCAGAAAGTACCCTTTTGTGATCTGAAAGCTATATTCTTCCAAAAACTATATGACCTTGATTATTCTTTGGCATATAAACACTGTTTTATACTTCCTCTGATGTTAAGAAATTAATTAAGAAGTATTTATGTCACCTATGGCTTGTCCTTGGCATGGAAGGAGCATTTTATGGGTTCAATAACAAGGGATGGCCAAATGAATGCTACAAAAACATTTCTATGTTAAAATCTTGGCAAGCGCTTTTTAATTGTAGTGTTTTGGTTGTTAAAATCCTAATGTCTTCAGGTCTGAAGGAACACAATGAGAACAGATTACAAAGGTAAATTTTCTGAATTAGCTGAATATCTTCCTGACAGTTATCTGAATGTATAAACCTGTCCAAATTACTTGGAATAACACACCCTCCTCTTCTTTTTCTAACTCATGCATCATAATATACCATTCATACTTTATCAGCATCTTCATTACTTTCCTTAGAGTAGGACATGTGTAAGGGTGGACAATGATCAGTGAGGCTACCCTGAGCAGCTATAAAGTTTCAGATGATTTCTCCTCCTTTCCTTTTACGAAGCAGGCAGGCAGATGCATAGCTTTGCTGCCTGTCTGCCAAGTCAGTTAGTTAGAGAGTTTGAAAGCAACAGTAAACATGCTCATGTTGACAAAATGAATTTCTAAGCCAGAATATACTGTATGACTGAGAAAAAATATTTTATATTAAATCTGAGTGCAGACTGGAGCTATTTAACACCACCTTTTAGAAAGTTTAAAGAGATAAGACATGCTCTCTCCCCTGTTACATTGCAGTGATTTGTTTCAGCTTCCTAAATGAAAACTGCTCATTTTTTTCCAATGGGAGATGTCAAATGCCCTCCAGTCTTTTCCTTCTACACTGAACTCATTGGGGAGGGTTCTTCCTCTACTCCTCTTCACGCTAAATTTGCTGTGTTAGTTATTTATTGGTGAAGTCATGTCTCTGTCATGAAAGTAGCATATCTTAAAAAGTAATGTAAGCAATCTTGTTAACGTGGAGTTATCAGGACTCCTCAATTACTGTTGACTGCATGGAGACATTTTTTTAGTTGTCATTAGGTGTTGGTTAAGTGGTGATTTTGGCACTGAGTTGTAGCTGGCCAGTGCTTTTCCACTAGGCCCAATTTTCTTTCCATTTATGAATTGAAAAAGAAGCTGCCTGAAATTCCTCAGCCAAGTCAGCTTGTTCACTACATTATGACATTTAGGCTGTGTGGGTGGAGGGGGTTGCAAATGGTACTGCCTTGCCATCCCTGTAAAACATTTAAGTCTCTCACAGAGCAGCACAGCAGTGTCAGCGCAGTGCTCTCATTACTGCGGAAATATTACATGTGGCCATTAGTCTTCTCCCTTCAATTAGTGACAGCCAGTTAAGCTGTGCCCTCATCCTGCTTTAGCTGTTGGCAGCAGCCCCAAGTCAAACCTGTCTCCCACTTGAAAAGTAGACTAGGGAGACCTACTGTTCACCAGCCACACTCTTTGGTTGTGAAAAGGGAAACACGACAAGGTTATAGACTTGTTTGAAAATATTGTGCAATCAAGTTACAGGTAAGCAAGTGGCACTGGAAGAGTTCAGGAGAAGATCTTCACAGTATGTAGATGACACAATGTTAAAATGATACAGCGTCTGGAGTGCCATTTCACTGTGTTCCTTGTTTTACCTTTTTTTCATTTTGAGTAGTTTGTTTTCAGAGATGTGGGAGGAGTTATATACAATAACAGGTTTGAATTAAGGAGTACTGTTACGACAGCTATTTTTTCAACTAGTCATGCCATAACAGATTTGAAAGGTCAGCCAAAAAAGCAATTCTGCCTTCTGCTGGAGAAATCCAATTCAAATTGGACAAAAAAAGTATTCTCTAGCATGAGTGATTTAGGAAACGCAAAGCTAAAGCTTCGTATGACTGAGTTGTGGGGCAAATAGTCTACCAAAATAAATGGGCAAAGCCTAACTGATCTTAAACAGAATCTCATTTTATTGATAGAGAAAGAGATTGGGTGCTGTATCTGTACAAAAGATCCCCTAGGCAGCTGATACTGAGATATGATCATATCTTATTCTTTACTTACTAAAAATTTTCCTATGTGTGAAATCAACATGATTTTAGATGTAAAAAACTTTCGAACGTTCAGAATAATGGCTGAGAACCGTGTTTCTGCCATCTTGAACACAGAATCAAAAAGCTTGAAGCGAGATAACAGTGAAAGCTTAATGTAACCTGTATACTTTGGCTCTAAAATTATGATTTGAATTTGTATTTGTGCTGAAATTATTACAGTTTTTCCACATGAAACCAAAAGCTCATGGCTGTTAAATACCTGAGTCCTCATAAACTCCATCACTGCTTCCATTGTTCCTTTTTTGAAAAATTCTTATATTCTTTTGATCAGCTCTCTATAATTAAACTACTCCTATTAATCATAACTGAATGCTGGATGATAAAATGTATACAAGCTATTAAGATCTATATTTTGCAACAGTTCAATGAATTAAATTATCTTTTCAAAATATCTTTACAAAATGAAAATAAAATATATTTCTTTACAGCTTCAAAAACAATAATCCTAGTTTGTCAAATCTGGCAATCCAGTTAACTGCTCTACCATGAAATACCATTTCCAAATAAAGCTTCTTTCGGTTATTCTTTCATGTGAATATATTATATGCAGTTTTTGCTACTAATGGTCAGGTAATAATGCAGTTGAATTGAGCAGGGATAAACATACTGGAAGTAGTCTACTATCAAAAGACTTCTGCTAAATGACAGATGGCTGGCAAGTTGCAAGGAGCCCACTACTAAGATACTTATTTTTGAAAAAAGAGAAAACCAAACCCCTAACCAACAGAAATAAAACGTACGGGCAAGATTCATGTATTAACATATCCATATTGGTCAGTCACCTGTGGGCATTTGACCTACTTCTGTGATGTCCTCCTACGGTGATACAAGCTTTTCTTCTTCTCAGCAGGTAGTAATCTTCCAGGAAGAACTGCTGAGAACTGCAGGTATCCCTGATCTCCCAAATTGTTTTTGATAATATGGGCATTTCTGCAGTGTATGTACCTTGAGCTCTCTCTTAATTTTCAATGTTCTCCTGACAATCTAGAAACAATATAAGACAAGAGGAAGTTGACTCAAGTTGTGCCAGGGGAAGTTTAGATTAAATATTAGGAAAAAAATTGTCATGGAAAGAGTTGTCAAACATTGGAAAAGGCTGCCCTTGGAACTGATTGAGTCATCTACCCTGGAGGTATTTAAAAGACAAATAGCTGTGGCACTCAGGACGCAATTTAGTGGTGGACTTGGCAGAGCTGGGTTCGGTTTGGACTCGATGATCTTATCGGGTTTTTCCAGCCTAAATGATTCTGTGATTCTATGATAAGATCTGAAAGAAGATCAACAGCTGCTATGGCAAGGCTCTCTGCACCTTCTATATGTAGCATGCTCAACATAATTTTTTGTATGTTTTAAAATCATATATTACAGGTCAATAGTAGCCTGAGAGAAGGACCCTTTTGAGCTTGATGTTTGATTTATGTTACCTAACTTTGGGTATTTCCCACTGAACTACCTATGAAAAGTCAAGAAATCCATATTATCACAAAGTTCTGGGATTCACTTGCCTACTTCCACTTTCAAAGTGTACTAATCTAAGTCTACTATAAGCAGTTCCCAGCTGCCAACGTGAAACTCTACGCATTTACAGCTGTACAGATACATAAAAAGAATTATCCTACTTATTAAAAAAAAAAATAGGTTTTATATTCACAGTCTAATAAAGAACCCAAAAAACTAGGGACAGATTTTTCTCTGAAAATGTCCCTCTCAAAAATAACTTCATTATGTCTCTCTCTTTTCTCAAGTTTCTAACAGAAATTATATAGAAAAAAATCTTTCTGAATTTGTAACTCAGGTAATAAATAAGAAAGAAAACAAGGGCTTCATAATATAACCCAGTTGCTCCTAACTATATTTGTGGAGTAGGATGTTAAGAACATTAGAAAAATGATCCTCTGTCATGGTAATAATTTCATATTGCACCACTGTAGGTCGAACATAAAAGAACAACATAAGTTTCAAACTCAAATACTCTTTGGGACTGATTAATACAATTATACACAGATTTGCACTGCAACAAATTTCCATCTAAAGTCAAAATGAAGTTTACAATCACTCTAGGCTGTGCATATATTAACATCTCATTGAATATTAATGAATTATTCTTTGTGACCAATTGGCATGCAAACAATATTTGTGCCAGAATTTAAAATTACATTTATTTCAAGATAAAACATATGAACATTAACATAAAAAAAGTCTTTCACAAGGAAGTGAGTAAATAAATTAAGACATATGTCACATTATTACTAATCTAGTGGTTTCATTACTGATTTTTCACAACTAGGTAACACTATTTTTTTCACACTTATTTCTAATGATCACAAGAACTCAGTAATATTCTAGAATTTTACCTCTATAAACTGCATTTGAATTTGGTTAAGAATCAACACTATTCGTATTAGTTATATCATTCATGATTCATCATTCTAATTTATCAGTTAAAAGCAGACTGATACTGAACTTTTTTGCTGACTACATTTTATATTACCAAGTCTAAAACTGTGTAATAATAGGTGGAAGTTTCATCATTGCTTGCTTCATTTTCCCCACAATTATGAGCTTTTATTTAATTGTTAATGTGATCTTTACCAAAATAATTTGGAGGTTGAAAACTGATGTCTTTGTTCTTCCAATGCAGCCTTGAGAGAAAAGATACTGCTATAAAATCTTCTCAATACTGAATAAGCTGCCCTGGTTCTAAAAGTGTCATATGAGATTTCAGTTCCCATTGCTTGAATTACAGGATTGTTTAAATATGCTCCTGAAATAAAGTATGTCAAATAACAGAAATAACAAATAATACTTTAAACACATATTTTTAAAAGGGGCAGGGGGTGTGTTGGACTAATACACCTTGGACATCTTTGTTGCTCTGTAAGGAAATCTGGGTTAAATACTTGTGTTTTGCCAAGCTCAGGTAAGGTAGAGAAAAATTACTTTCTTCTAACTTTCTTTTTGTGAGAATAAACCACAGTAGATGCAATTATATGAAAGAGAAAAAAGCTAAAAACACAAAGAAAGAATATTACCAGCAATAATAAAAATTTCACCTTTTTAAATTCATATTTATTATATAATTCATATTTATTCATATTTATTATTATTTAATTCATATTTATTATAATTCATATTTATTTATTCATACTATAGTTGAGACTATAACAACAGAGAGCTCTCAAATTTGACAAGAAAATCATAAAGTATAGAAGCCTTTACTAATTTCATGACATAGATATGGTGTCAAGGTTATTGAAGTGAACTATATAGTTTTACAAATGGGATCCATTCTGAGTCCACAGTAAAGTCAGGAGTGAATTTCACTACTATGAAGCAAATGGGTATAATTAATTATGGTGTCAACCACTCTAGAAGAAGGCAACATGCCAGCAGAAGACTGAACAACGATGTGTTGTTTTCTACCTTCTGCCATAATGGCAATTGTTTCCTTGTGCTCAGTTTCGCCTCTTGCTTTCAAACAGATGTATGATCTCCAGTATAAGAAAGCAGTTTAAAAGCCACCAAATTCAGAAAATGTAATATATATTGCTATCGCTTTGCACTGTTGCTGATGCAGCGGTGAGCTACTGTGAAACACCTACCACATGGAAAAGCATTCATGAGCTGTATTAACCGAATATCCTTGTCCGAAACAAATTTACGATAACTATCATTCTAATTTCACACCACTGCAACTTCATAATATTCTGAAATAGGAAAGCTTCATCTCCGGACTCTACAGAGCTGAGCTATTAGCCATGCATTAGAGGAGGGACTGGAAGTCCCACCAGCAACTTAATGCAGCCACTGTAGCCAGAGCCATGCACTCAATGAAGCAATACTTTTCCTTTTGCTGTCAATCTTCAGTACCAGAGCAGCAGGGTTTTATTTTATCTTTCCTTCTTTCTCATTTCACAAGGGTATTTAAAATTTGATCACAACAATGGTTCTGTTCATATGCATATTACAAACTGCTTTGGGGACTGCTCAGTGTAAAATGGGCGGATAATGTTACAGATTAACTTGACTTTGGAGTGTGAACTGTCAGCTATATCCTTTAGCTAGGGAAAAGATTTTAAACACTACCTGGAAAATTGGGAGGCCTAATCTTTCTGCTGTGCTAGCTCGCAGTATAATCCGAATAATGTGAATGTGCTTTCCATCTGACTGAGGCAGGCGTGCTGTTAAGTGATTTGAGCGATTTGCCTGGTATAATAACCAGTTTTTCTCTGTCTCTCTGGATGCCAGGAACTTCCTGAAAATCTTTGCCTATGGCTTGACACAGACTGCTGAGTAGCCACAAAACTGTTTGATAAAAGCACCAGTTTTATCCAGTATAAATCAATAGAATCCTGCTGCAATAGCTGTATTTGACTACAGCACTCAGCTGTTTTCAAGTGGGGGACCTGTTCTGACTATTTTAACTTCAGAGTACATATTTTTTTCCCAGCTGGTCTTCAGCACAGCAGGAGTGGCTGTGGTGTGTTCTCAGTGTTTTAGCCAAAGAACATTCAACATTCACAGTGCTCCACTGGCCTAGAGACAAAGATTAACCTAAAATGCATTTCAATGCAGGTATCAAATAGTTTTTCTAGAACAGAGAATACAAAGTGTGATACTTCAAGCATGAGCTCCTAAATCTGAACTGGAAAGATCTTCCAATAATTACATTTGTCCTTTGAATCTGATGCAACCCTAGATTTCTAAAAAAAAAAAAAACAAAAAAAAAACAACCTGCAACAAAAAAGTCACATCTAACACTAATAATTATATCTCTTTCTACCAATATTCAAAACACCATTGACCTCACCTCCTTTTTGCCTTTTACTCATGAAACCAGTTTTTAGATAGCAAGACAAAATATGTTTTTTGGGTTGACTTCCATACAGTAAGAATAATTGACTTTATTCTCTCCAAAACTGAAATTTCTTCTGCAGAATAATAATACACCTTTTCCAAACATCTATGTTACTTAACCTATAAAAATTCTCTAGGTTAGATGTCTCTTATTTTTTTAATACTGTTTTTTCTATCTTTCAATTTTTCATTTTACACCTAGCAATGCATGGAGATTTGCCCAAAGCCCATACAATCCCAGCGTGCTGCTCTAAGGAAAGGACAGAGCATCTGGTGACAGTAAGAATTTATTTTTCTGTTAAATTTCACTTTCAACATGGGGCTGATAGTATCTAATGAATTCTTGGTTTCAGTG
Organism: Polioptila caerulea; assembly: GCA_013397295.1. Classification (NCBI taxonomy): domain Eukaryota; kingdom Metazoa; phylum Chordata; class Aves; order Passeriformes; family Certhiidae; genus Polioptila; species Polioptila caerulea. The sequence continues at coordinate 491,441 of VYXF01000778.1, read as the reverse complement.
AAGCTGATAAAATATTTTACCTTTACTTCAATGAAAGCAGTTCTCCAATATGAGACAGTTCTCTATAATACGAGGATATTTATATTTCCCTATAGTATAAATGAGCTATAAGAATAATAATTATAAATATTTTTGTAATATTAAATATTAGATAATATAAATATTTTATATTTTTAGCTATGAGACCTTAAGTCTTATGTAGTTTGATGGTCAAGAAAATGTATGTCTCCCATGCAACTAGGCATAATGAGGGTGGCCAGTATCCATTTCCTTCCCAATTGGCCTTGGGAAAACTATGAAAAAAACATACATATTATTTTAAACCCTAAATGACATAGTTACTTTTCAAAATACTCCAATACTCTTCTGCATGGGCATCCCAGTTCTACTATTAATTTAATTATGATTCAAATCTTTCTTTTTCTTTTCTGTAAACTGAGGGCCAAAAATTTACATAGCCTCAAATAGTAAAAAAAAGAAACATAAGAAAATCCTCCAAGGGTTTCTGTTATTTAGTTGGGTGCACAAAACTACCTCTAAGAATGTGAGTACCTTGGATGGGGCTGTACTTAACTAATAATGTCATAGGGATGTTCTTACAATGGGTAGCAGAGTATCACAAAACAGGAAGTGGCTGGCAATTCAAGTATTCTTCATATGTGAAGAAGTGATCAGATTCCACTTCAGATGCAAACTGTACAGAGAAACTTCAAGTGTTTTTATAAAATATTTCTATATTCTGAGCTGATTTGCAGCTGAATTCCAAATTTCAGTTTGAATAATTTGAAACCAACAATTTTTCATCCTGAACCAGGAAACTCAGGACTAACCCAATCATTAGCTGCTAACTTGGACCTGACTTCTTGTGAGAGGAACAAGTTAGCCACACTGTCCTAACATAAAAAGATAATACTTTACATATCTGCCAAATTCAAAGAAAGAAAAAGTGAGAGGAAAGGTAGAAGGGAGAAGAGGGAGAGAAATGTGCAAGTAAGTCTGCATGTCATTTTGACAGACTGGAAGCTCAGAGGAAATCACCAACAAATCTGCTGGACTCTTTGATCACTGCAGGTGAAAGACTAGTTCACGAACTCTTCTCCCAGATCCTGCTCTGCATCACACCTTACCTGCAATTTTGGACTCTTCTTTTCTTTCACCTCTGTCTACGAGATTAGGATCCCACAGTTGCCATGAGAGGAAAGGTACCATTACTGCGGTCCCAGTTAGTGCCTCGAGCTACGGGGCAGTTATGAGAAAGTTCGTTGTCCCAAGACATTTTGGGGTGCATGAGTACAGTGAAAAGGGCAGGTCACGCCTTGCTCTGTCGAGGTGATGCCATGTCCTGCACCCTCCACCCCTTAGATCCTGTATCCCAGTCCCGTCATTGCTTCCAATAACTGGCACAGCAGAGCAATGGTTCACACCCCAGCCCTGGAGCCCTAATTAAGCCCCAGAGCTAGCAAATGCCCAGAAGTCTCAGCTAGAGGAAGGGACAAGAAAGGCCAAGGAGTATTTAAGGCTGAGCATGTGGTGAATATGTCTTAACCGTACCTCCTCATGGAATATCTAACAGCTGAGCACTACTGTAACCCAGGAGTTGGTAGCTGTATGTATCCTTTTCTATATATTTTCTGTCTTTTTCTCCTTCTTCTAATTTTCTCTTCCTGGAAATTCTGAGGAAATTAATATCGAATGGGCTTATAGTTTGTGAAGTTGAACGGGCTAAGTTAGTGCTTTGGAAGTTCTCTATGCTGATTGAATGTTGCACTTGACCTCTTGCCAAAGTTCTCTGATTTTCTGAAGTTGACAATAAAGTCTTATTTTGTTGTTCTGACCTTTTCTTAGTATATCTCCTGTGTTTCTAACTCAGAGTACAGGAACAACAATAAGTCCTTTTAAAAGTCTCACCAAGTGAGTTTTTTGGAGCCTCACGGTGCTCAATGCTACACTGTAAACAAAAGAAAGATACGACATGCCAATATAGCCAAACACAGTAACACAGCTATCTGCTGCTTAGCTGCCTCAAGTGATCTGAAGTTGTCTCCTGAGCATATGAAGCCACCTTTCACACACAGTTTTGGAAAGCTTTCAAAAATGCTACAGGAGATTCAGTATGTTCAATACCACAAGGTGCTTATGTTTAACAATATTTTCCCCATAAAATCCATAAGATCTTTCCAAATCTCTTTCTCAATTTTCAAATAAATTACCTGTGGAAAATTGTTATTTACTCATTTAGATGAATAGATATTAAGGAAAAAAATACAGAAAAAATGTGTCAACACAGTTTTCACAGACATATTCAGAACAGTTTTGTGATTATCAAGATTCCTATGACTGTGATCAAGCTAAACTGTCATGATTTTGAGCTTTTTTAAACTCAGGGATTGCCATCTATACTTCATGCTACAAAGTGGTGAATAAAGTTCATACCTGTCTAACTTTTAGAACAGATATCTGAGTTTTCTTCTGCAGAAGCAATTCAGCTTGTGTCTGCTAAATACACCACTTAGGTTCTATTGAGATTCGAGCAATTTATGACAAAAAATTAAATAAATGTAAAATTAATTAATTTATTTAATTTTTAAATTAATAAATTTAAACATAAATTGAATCTAACTAGAACTTGACTAGAGATTTAACCTTATCTTGATGCATGTATGGGAACAAGTTTCAAGCTATGTTAAAATGTCCTTGTTTCCAAACATGATTTGGTTTTACTGTAGCCAAAAGTGGCGCCTGTTGCGTGCAGTAATTAGATGCCTATTAAACAAGAAAATTAGAATTTACTTTCTTGTAGCAGACACAAGCACACTAAAATAGCATAACCAGGTACAGTATATAAGCATACTTTCACATTGTAAAAACATTAATAATATCTTGCAGTGCAGCTCAGCTTTAATGTATAAATAATAGCCTTAATTGGCAAAGACGCAGATGGAGTCGTGATCCAGTGGCACAAACAGAAAAAATGCATAAGTATTTAAACTCTGCAGGATAAGATCTAAGGATGCAGAGTAGGCAAGAATGATGTCTGGTAAAACCAAAATAATCCTGCAGAGAAGGCAGGCAGGGTGTCTGATGGAACCAGAATAATCCTGCAGAATTTGCAAAACCAGAAGAAGCCCTCATCCCAAAAATAAATGTCAAGAGAAGCTGAGATTGCCCAATTTTCTTTGGGGAAGAGGTGGAGGAACACAGAACACCAAAGGGAGGGATGAGAAGGAAAGAAGGTGACAGACTGTTATGGCTTTCCTTCTCAGTTCCCTGGACTGATGGATTATAGCTATCAGTATGAACTAAAATGGTATCACTTCAGTGGCATTGTACACTTGTAACTCATTTAAAATAAGCTTGTCAGGGATGATTGATAGTGATTAAGTGCTAACTGGTAACAATGTGTGCTGTTAACGAACCTAGTCAATACGGTCAAGAATAATTTTGAAGCTTGAAGCTGGCTGGTTTTGGAGTCTTCTCCCATTATATTCCAATCACACTGTTCTTTAAATATTTAGTATATAGAGAGCTACCTATATTCAGTTGCAATATTATGTTTATATTATAAATTTCCATGATACCGAAACAAAATTTTCTATTTAAAGATTCATCATACTAAATCAAGAAGCAACTTGAAATACATACAGGTTTTCTACCTGATTTTTTACAGGGTAATGTAGCCTTTAGGATGTTCCATGGGTCTGTAGAGTTTTCCTTCTCCTTTGTATACAAAGTGATACTAAACTAATTGCCTTGGAAAGACATGAAAAAGGTAATACTAAAATAATAAAAACAGTAAAAACAAGTAAAATAATAGTGCCCATTGTCCTGATCTATATGTGCACACTACATGCATGTGCACGTGTACATATATATGCCAGATATAGGGGGTTATAGGATTCATTTATTTATCTGGGCTTGAGATGACTTCTTCTCAGTTTATGAAGAATCACGGTGGGATCTTGAAGTCACTGTACATGCATGTACACACCCACACACAATTATTATCTATTTTGTACGTACATTGATGGTTTCTAATAGTAGAGCAAGAGCTCCTCTCAGGCCTAGTGTTCTCCTCTTTCTGGATATCTCAGATACCATATACTTCTATGAGATAGACTCACAATGAATTCTCTACAGAAGAAATGCACATAGAAAAGCATAGTAGAAAAATAAAGGAACTAAACTCCCCATATTTAAGGATTTTAAAAATTTATATTCCACTTGCTCCAACAGCACACTTTTTGGTGTATAAAAAGGGAAACGAAATAGATATAATCTCTGTACTTTCTCCTTATTCAGTGAAATAGTGTCTGATTTAATTCGACATCATCAGATCAGTTTATGGAAGTAGTGATGCTAATGGTGAAGTTATCTATCAGTGGGCTCATTAATTTGTAGTGGCTATTTCTCTTGACCTAATTTCTTCTCCCGCTTGAAATCTGTTTGAAATTTCATCTGACTACAATCAGGTTTATTGGAAATATTAATGACTGTGCTCTCCCCATAAACCACCAGAAGGGTAATTGACTCGAAAGATGAATTACAACATCTGCATTAAGAGAATATAGAGTTGTTGAGTAGAGTATGACTCTTTGTCCTTTGCTGCCCTCCCTTCCTTCACTCTGAATGTGATCCTGACAATTAAGAATTTTCTTTCTTCTTTTTTTTTTTTTTAAGAGAGACAGCCCTCTGAGAACATGATTAACAGTACACATTACACACTGTAGTTTATATAGATGTTTGTTTATCTAAAGCTTGGGGAATGTCTCTTGAAACTTACTTAGGCTCTGAAAGAAATTGGAGATTGTTATGAACTAAAGAGCCCTTCCTGATATTCATGGGTGTATGATACAAAGGTAATTCCTCAACATTATTTGCCTTAAAAAAGGAAGGAAGGAAAGATCTTCAGGATAAAGAATATTACCAACTGTTCAGTGAACATTCTTCCAATAAGAAACTATTATGAGACGGAGAAAAAAAATCATTAAAATTGTGTCTGTTAGCCTACATTGAGGTCTGTCCTACTTACAAAAGTGTTTAAGCATGCAAAAATCAAGCACACAAAGAGACACTGACTATAACTTGGGAACAAGAATGTGGCAAGAATCTGTGGCTCTTTCAATGCAATGCCATGATATTTGTGCCCCACATCTTTAACCTGACACCACTAGATATAAATAAAACCTTCTATGACAACATGAAATTTTCTTTTAAAAAATCAATACAGAAATATAATAGTGAAGATATTTCAGCATTTTCTGTCACTGTGCAAAGAAAAATTTAATATAAAAATAAGAGAAAATTCAAGAAAAATACTTTTGTTTTGAAAATTTACATCTGTAAAAGGTGTAGTTTGTTCCTGTAAAATAATTTTGCAATTAATTCTTACTAGTACTTTAGCATTTACCTTCTTAGTTGCTCATGCTTTCAGGACAGAATATGGACATGAGGATCTGGGGGAAGGAGGCAGTGGGAAAGGTAATTTATTATCCATAACAGAACTGCTTCAAAAACCTCTCCTACCATGTCCATGTAGAAAAACAGAGGATGAAAGGACAAAGAACAGAGGATAAAAAAAAAAAAGAAAAAAGAAAATACAAAAGCTGCTTTCCTTGCACTGACTGAGGGAACCAGACAATTGATTAGTCAGATAAATGAACCAAATTAGTCTGAAGGTTATTTAGTTTTTCAGACACAGACAACGGACTAGAAAGTCAGTTCAGCACTGACATTGTCACCCATAGTGTCAATAAAAGTGAAACAGTTTTCACAGTCTTCGGTGTTGATTTCTTCACTCCTGCTCCTTCCTACCTCTTTGGGATAATTTTTTGATACTTTTCTCATACTGGTGTGAAGACAAATCAAAAATTCTTTCTCTCTCTCTCATTTCTAACTCCTGAAGTACTAACTTATCTCCCGTTTTCAGTATCTTTTCCTTTTTCTATCTCTGACTTAAATCTTGCTTAAAATGATTAAAATCATCAAAGTTTTTAATAGTTATAGAAGTATTCCCTTTGAAGACAAACACCTATGACTCAGTTACAGCAATTATTATGGAAACTATGTTTATCCCTTTAGACTTCAGCTTTAGAATTACTTCTCTCAGTTCCCCTGCACTTGTAAAACTTTAGGGAATTATTACTACAATACTGCTTCCCCACCAAAAAAAAAAAAAAAAAGAAAAAAGAAAAAAGTTCTCCTGGTCACAAATAAAACCCTTCAGAATATCTGCACTTGGACTTAGTCATCCAAGAAACATGAAGATTTATTGTACTTCTGTTGACCTTAATTTCACCTCAGTCAGTGCAACCTCTTGGGTTAATCACTTCTTACGCTCGCCTTCCCAGAAGTCAGTATCACAAAACGTATGTGATAGCATCTGCTTCAGTTAAAGCTGAAAAATAGTTTCCATTATAGCTACCTGTTTTCAGACTCCCTGTTTATTGCTGCCTCAATAGCATTCTGTATAACTAGAAGCACTCAAAATCCCTTCTGTGCTTCCCCAATTTTTATTCTATAACACTATTTTGTTTCCTTGTCCAAAGATGGGGAGATCAGGGATAAAGTAGCCACATTGTAGGTGGTGTCTAAAGGCCTACAATTAGCTCAGCAAGGAACAGCTTCAACCTTTTCTTTCAACAGTCAGCTTTATCAAGAATCACACACATTGAATATTCATTTTGCTAATGGTATATAGATAGAATTTCTGTTCCTAAGTTATTCTCATTTTTAAGCATGCCTTTGCTTGGTAACAGTGACATATAACTGCTGCGCTGTAGTGGATTCTTTACCTTTATATCAGAAAATCTCAGTTCCTTAACTTACTGAAAGGTTTTCAGGCTTCTAAATCTTAGGAACAATTATGTGGTTTCTCCTCGCATTCAGATGTTTAGTGATGGCAATAATTAACAATTCAACAATTCATTCAAGGGATAACAACATGATGTAAAAGATTTTTGACTTTAAAATCTCATTTTAAGGCACTAGAAGACAGGTAAAGTGGGTTAAGCACACATTCAAATGTTGTGTGAAAAGATATTTGAGGTCTGGCCTCCATTTTCTCAACTAACTAAAAGTCTGTACTAAAATCAAAGCATGGTCCAATGTAGCTATGTTTTCACAGAGATTCATGTCTTCTTCACTGTGGGACCATGCTCTTTCAGGGAGAAACACTTTAAAGTTTAATTAGGCTTCACCAATTACTCATAGACTAAGAGGAGATTCTTCCTTTTACCTTCCTTAGAAATATGTGAACTTTTCAAAACTATAAAGTCTTTCAAATCTAGAAAGCTCTAGGACATAAACAGAAATTAAAAGACCTCCCTAATGGAGCTCAAAACTTTCTAAGTAATATTTTTCTTTCCCTCTTTTGCTTTTTAATACATTCCTCTTTTCCAAAAGGAAAAGAGGAGAAATATTTTTAATACTTGCTACAGCAAGTTATTATTACTCCACCACTATCACAAAATCTAAGTGGAGAAAGGAATGAAAGTTCAGGAAACTCTTTTCTACCTTCGTTTGTTTATTCTCTGGTATATGCAAGGATCAATACAAGAGGATACTTCTCTAAAGCTGAATAAAATTGAAATTTTCCCCAAATTAAAATGCCACTGTAAAACTTTTTGCTGGTCCTAAATAATTTTTTGGGGGGAGCATTGGAGGTCTTGTAATGCCTCTCAAGGTGACAATTAAGCTGCATGCTTAATTGGTAAAAAAATGGTAAAATGGTACTTCTAATAATTTTTGAAAGAGAAATAGAGGAATATTGAAGGAAAAGGAATTACATGCAAGAGAGAGCCCATTTAAACTTTAAACTGCAAGGTAAGTGGCACACCTTCTGGAAGTCTGCCCCTCCCCTTATCAACCACAGTTAGTAATATTAAACATGAATTAACAACTGCACTTGTGCTCAGTCAGATGGAAATGGTATTGAAAATAGCAGAAAAAAAATGTATGCTAATACTGACTTCAGCACAACTTTACATTTGTCTAAAGCTTCCAAACTTACTAGCGGGAAAAGGTAATTTTCCACTGGCACAAACATACCCTACAGACACAGCACGCCACCCATGGCAATGATAATTCTGATTTCAATTAGAACTTGCTAACTCTCCTGTGCCTCATTTTTACAAGGAAAATACAATTGAGAAAGGCATCACTGTGATTAGCTCCTACAGCCACCTTTTCTGAGTAGTCTGAAGTGACAGCCACAGGGGTAAAAATGATTGTACTAAAATGTCTACTAATGAGGCCCCTGTAGTACTGCTCCAAGAAGGACCATTATATGCTACATTTGTCAATTTCATCTCTTTGGCTTTCTTTTTATCATCTGCAAAAATAGTGATTAAGAGAGAGTTTCTTTTTAAGGCTTTATTCTTGATTAACCTTCATAATAATGCTCATCGCCTTCCTGTACAACTAAAATGTTCCATACTTCCTACTGACTTTTTAGCGTTTCTTCAGACTAATATGTACTCCATGATAACAATCCACAAACTTTTTACTGGGTTACAGAAAGAGAGGCAATAAAAATACCTGCAAACAACCTTATAAATGCAAAGCAGTAAGTTGAATGGAAAACACTAAAACTTTTTCTGTTTTTGTGGAAGATACATTAATGACAAAAGTACTAATATCTGCCATGAACAAACATAAAGGAAAAGGGAAATGGAAACTAAAAATAATAAATGAATAAAAGAATAAAAATAATAAAAGAATAAAAGAATAAAAATGTAACTAAGAAAGAAAAATCATAAGAAAAAAAGAAGTCATAGAGGCAGCAGCTACTTCTGTGCAGAGGAGGAAGAAGAAAAAAAGACTGATTTGCAAACATGAACAAAGATAAAAACTTATAGTGGAATCTCCTACTAGTTTCATTCTGTACTGTATAATTGAAAAATATGCATACACAAAATAAAATTTCCACATATATATGGCTCTTAAAAAGAAACAGGATAATTTTTTGTGCTCAAGGTAACTAGGAGTTACATTCTAGGAAAAAGACAAAGTTCTTCAGGAATACACATCTTACTTTTTTTTGTCTATAAAATTTCAATATTAAGAAGCAAGTTCTTTACTTTTGCTGAACTCTAAGGTGGTGGTAAAGAGAAAACTGGAACTGAATAAGGGATGAAATACACAACATGGACTTTAAAAAGACCTACAACACTCAAAACTGAAATTATTTTAGTTCATGTCATAAAACAAATATAACGACCATTATTTTGTAATATTTTAAATCTATAACAGATTGCTAACATAAAAAATTTACAAAAAGTATAATAATGTACCCAAAAGTGGAATATAAAAAAAAAAATGTGTTTCATTTGGGCATACATATTCATATATATATATGCATCATTTCGGAAGTTCAGCGTGTGGTCATTATCAATCGTAACTTTTTAGAACACTCTCTAAGCTAAATCAATCTTTCCAGAAGTATTTTTGGTGGATTACAAGGAACTAGTGGAAATGAAGGCACAGAATTCTTGGTTAACTATGTTGTTCTTTCAACTTTCAAAAGATGCATTCATTTTACAAACGTTCGTGTTGGAATGAGAAGCATGGGGTCTTGATCAAAATAAGAGAGGATGAATTGACTTGATATTATAGTTTGAGGGTTTATATTTCTATTTTGAATACCTTAAAAATTTCTTTGGATCTGACATCAGCAATGCCGATTAAAGATTAAATGTCTCAATTTTGTTTTCCTTTCGTTTTTATACCCATCCTTTAGGCAATAGCTGATTTCTCTCTAGCAAAAAATCCCCAGCTTTGTAGACCTGACTCATTTTGCAGACATATCATGTGATGGTTACTTAGACCTTACATTTTACACAAGTAGGTTTTCAGATATTTTTTTTTCTGTTTCTAGAAAAGCAGCCATTTTGCATGCCAAGTGTAATTTTCCATCACAAGGAAGATTAACCTGCCAATAATGCCACTTGGCTTTGTCTTACAACACAAATGTTTTAGGATTTCTATATACTATTTCCATTTGAGAGATTTTCAAACATTGTGCCCACTTTTTCCAAGGTTATTTTATAATCTAAACATCAATATTTGTAGACTGTATTGATGACTGCTGCCCTGAAAATGGAGATTAACTTTTATTATGAAACCATGAGACAGTTTCGTCAAACTATCTTAATGGTGCATTATTCCATTTTTCTAAGATTTAAACAGCATGTTTATCCCAGGGCACATGTTATGTTTTCTTGAAGGTGGGAATGGGCATGAAATATAGTCTACATAAACCAAATTTAAAAGACTATAATAACTTACAACTTTTAATATTTGTTAAATATTTTGGATTCTATAGGCATATGCTTAGCATATTCTTCTTTATTAGGTGAAGCCTGCAAGAGTTCTTTTCACCTGACAGTTTCAAATTATTAAAATTGCAGTGATTTATTTTAGCCCCAATATTAAGCTCTTTTTTCTGAAAGTTTACCCCTTCCACTAAAGTCAAAGCTCCATTCATTATGGCTAAAATAAAGATCTAAATCATTAAATCAAGCTCTTCCTCTGTCTATATTCTCTGGCTCTAAAAATATAAAAGCTGTCACTGGAGATACAGGGTAATCCTTCTTACATATTACATGTTAGCTAAAACATTACTTTTTTTTCTGCCATGTGTCATCCAAACACTTTCTGATTCCTATTTGGCTCTTTGCCAAGGCAGACACAGCCAAGACTACTCATTTCATCCTTTTGGTTTTAACAAGAGAAAGAAGTCCTTCCATTCACTCTCCATTTTCAGAATAGTTTGCTAGGAGTCCAACAGTTCCTGTGTTGGCAGCTGTAAATGCCTCATCTGTCTGGTTCAAAAATAAATCAGGAACAAAGCCAGGTCATCTTTATAATTTTTATTTTTTTTTTAAAACAATCCAATGTGCCCTGTAATGAACGTATCCTACAAAAGACCTCTAATGTTTCCCTTCTGTCATTAATATTTTATTAGCTTTTGTTGATTCTAGCATAATACTAATATTTTGACTTGTCTGCATAATTTTCAGGAATGCATACCAGCTACATTAATCTAGTGTTACCTTCAATTAATTAGCGCTACTTTATATCTTATCATAGCATATAACCCCAGAATTGAGGACTAATTTCCTTTACACCTGCACAACAGTACATTGCACAGCTTAAGAAGCATTAAGTACTTCCCTCTAGATCTTTTCATTGCTTTATAAAGTAGGGATCTTCTGACCAGTAACTATTCCTCTGTCTCCACTTATGCTAAATACAATTTAATTTCTTCTAGACTTACTAGATATTATCTAACTTGTATAACTTTTCACATATTTTTTTTTTAATATTAAGCAACTTTTTAGACGCTATTAATTCAATTCAATCAATTGGATTCAAGAACAACAACAACAACAAGAGGTTTTGCTGACAGAGTTACTAATTCGTCAAAGGGAATATAATTCAATACATTGCCATTTACACACTTACATACAGCATGTTGAATACCTCAGTGGCCACACCATTGGCCAAACACTGTTGCTTTTAACTGAATGATTCCTCTTTTCATTTAGTTCACAATGTAACTCTACAATTTATTTCAATTTATGTAAATCACATTCAAATACAGATGAGCTAGAATGTTCATACTGGTAAGCTGTTGTTAAAAACATTTAGGACACTATTTGAGTCACTTTGTTATGAGGTATGACTGCAAAACATGAAGGTGAGTACTGAACAGTACAAGTCCTGAGAAAGTACTGGTTAATAAGTACAAAAAGAGGAGAATGACAACACTGAAAGCCAGATTATGATTCTGTTTCTTTCCTTTTAGAATCTTCTGATGGTTTTTCCTTACCCAAGTTGGAATTTTTTTACTGTTTTTAGCAAATTGCCCTAGCAATATTACTTTCTCTCAGAATACAGTTGTGTGGGTTTTATTGCTTCACACTGTTGAGTTGAAAGGATTTGCCAGCTTGGGAAAATGCCAGAATTTGCATTTTAATAAAGATATGTCAAACAATAAACTTGCTTAATATCCTGTGATGGATCTGGTGAAACTGTGTCTTGTAAGAGCATATAACAGCACTTTTCTGCAGTTCTTAGAGACAGAGCTAAAACTAGATTCATGCATTGACATCTTTTTCAGCAATACATGAAAATCTATTACTGAGGTACCATAACTCTGTCAGAACTGCAGTGATATGCAAAATCTCTCCCAAATTCTACACTTAGCCTAAAAAAGACACCATTGTGAGACAGGATGAAGACCTGAATTTCATCTGCATCTGGGGAGGCCTTATCTACACTATAACTACCTGAAAAAGATTTCAGTGTTGGATGTGTTATTTCTCCCAGGTAGCAAGTGAGGGGACAAGAGAAAATGGCCTCAAGTTGCACCAGGAGAAGTTTAGATTTGATAGTAAGAAACATTTATTCACCAAACAGGTTGTAAAATGCTAGAACAGTCTGCCCAAATAACTGGTTAAACCACCATCCCTGCAGATATTTAAAAGACAAGTAGAAGTGGCACTCAGGGACATGGTTTTGTGGTGGACTTGCAGTGCTGGGTTAAGGGTTGGACCTGACGAACTTAAACGTCTGTTCCAACATAAATGATGTTATGATTATCTGACAAGATAAAGCTGTTCAAGAAGGCAGCTACAGTTACAAAGTGGTTAGAAACCCAAAGATCTAGCAGGGACCAAAATATGAGAGGGTGCAATGTGTGGGTAACTGTTATAGTTTATAAGACTTTTCCCTTGAAGTATTACCTTTGCTGTCTACACGCTTGTGAAAATATAGTATCACACCACAGTCGCTCAAAAAAGAAACAGGTTAAAAAGCACCAAAAATCAACAAGTAAAAAAATCAAAGTCACTGATTATTTTTGAAAATATTACTCTATCAACCCTCCATATTGCTAACAATTTTATGACAACAATGGAAATTGTCAGAAAGTGTATGAGAGACATATCATAATAATTTGACATAAGCAGAACCAAGTAAGTGTCTTTTGGATTCAGTATACGAAAACAGAAACACTAAGTCACTAGACATACTACTGATTCATCAGTCTTCTGTCTGTAATTTTATTCAGCTACATGCGGTAAAAAAAAAAGAAAACAAAAATACCTCCTGGAACAAAAGAAAAAAAAAAAAAAAAAGAGGATCACTATATTTTTTTAATATCTTCTTCCAAAGACTGGCTCTGGAATTTAAGACTTCTGGAATTTAAGACTTTAAGACATTGCTTATAGGAATTGTTTTGTCACATAGAGCAAATACCCTCCACCGCTCTGGAGACCAACCAAAGCAAAAAGATATCCTACAGCTCATCAACTTTTCAAATGGAGCATAGAGGTGATGAAGAATATTTCTTTGATCTCTGCTTCCATAAGCACAAGAAATATAACAACCTTACAAGATCCTGGTTTTCAATAAAGTGCAAAAGAATAAGTCAGAGCCTTTCCCCTATGAAAAAATCTGCCTGGCCAGGCAACCTGCATTTGAATACAGGAATTCATCAAAGCAGTGGTCTTCACATGTTTCATACAAATTCTTGGGTTTATTTATTAATTTCTTTTTTTTTTTAAAAATTTCTTTGCTTGCTGGCTGATAATAAAGCCAGTTGTGGAGGAATAGACCTGTTGGAGCAAAGTACTCTGTAGTCTGTCTCTGCCAACTTTCAGTCATAACTGCAGCTTTAATTTATGCCAGCTTTAAAGTACCAGCTTTCCTCAAAATTCTGAGTCCTGTTCTCCAGCCTAAACAGCACTCCTTACAAATGGCATGAAGAAAACTGCAATTACTCAGGTACAGTGTGTTTTATGATAAGAAAGTAGTGGAGAGAAAGTCTGTTGTAAATCCTTATTCAAATCCAGTCATAATTCAGTGCTGAAATGTCACCATCTTTAAAAAGGAGCAGCATCTGGCAATGACAGATACCTAATTACCTTCATGTAATGAGACATTTTTCGTGCAAATAGTGAGTGAAGTTTAGGTACACCATAAGTTAAAATGTAAAAGCACCAAACCTATTTTCTGCCTAATAGAAACCATGTAATTGCATTCAATAGAGATACCACAAAGGTTTCTTAGTAGCTGGTAAATACACTTACAAATAAAGAGTACATATACATTTATTTTATGGTTTTAAACTAACAAAATTTCTTGACACCTTTTATTTGCCCATGTTATCATTGTAATTTTTATAGCCTTGAGACATAGCCAACCTTTTTCTAGGGGGAATCTGATCTTGCTTATTATTATAGATTTTTCAATGCTATATGAGTACTAATTAATATGAAAATCTCTCACAAAGCTGAACTTTGTTGGGGATTTTGGGTTTTTTTTGGCCATGTTCATTATTTTAACTTTCAGACTTAACTCACTTTTAGACACTAAAAGTGTTACTCTAACTTCAGCTATTAAAGTCTTTATTTCCAGAGACTCCATCCTGAAAAAACAAAGAGTATATTTCAAATTTTTTTGTTAAGGGCACAAGCTCTTAGAATAAATCATGGTGAGCAGGAAAGAGAAGACAGAGTAGTAGCCTTGAAGCTGTCTTTTTTTGATACCAATAAAATGTATTTCCTATTAAGTTTCAATTATTTTACAGATTTTTTTTTAAGGAGTTTTCTCTTTTTTCCAGTCTGTAGAACAAGAACTGCAAGCTTCCCCTCAAAGCCTCCAACAGAGATCAATAAGAAGTAGAGTCAGAATATTTTACAGACAGATGCTCCTGCAAACTTTAGCATGCCAGCTAAGCCTTAGTTGGCATGTTCTAAAATCTCCTGGAACATGAAATTGTCCTTTCTCTAAATACACCACCTTCCAAGAGCTCTGGGGAGATGCAAGGGTATTAAAAAGATACAGGAGGTGCAAGGTTGGGGAAAGAGGAAGGGAGTGGGTGGTAGCCCTGTGAGCTGGCAAAGTCTACTGGAAAAAGACCAGCATGCCATCTGCCAACATAACTGCTTAGAGAGGGAGCTACAGTTTGTAACTATAGTGAGAGAATCAGACAAATATATTTACATGATCTGGTTGGTAATTACTATGCCTGGGCAAGGTTTTCATATAAGTTGCTGAATACACTACTGCATGGGAGTCATCCCACTTCTAGCCTCTGCAAAAGTTACTTTTTTTGTATTGTAAAGAAGTACTTTTGGAAGGCTGAACTTGAAAATGAAAATGAATGTACCTTGGCTGAGTACTACATTCCTACCTGAGATAACAAGATATTAAAAACAAACAAACAAACAAGCCCCTGCCAAATGCAAATTATCAAATGCTTGACCTATGTTTGATTTTGGAATTATTTATTAATACTGAACTGTAGTTCAACAGGGTTATATTAATGAGTTTATAACCATTTATCAGGTCACATGATAATGTATTTGTGTATCATGAAGTAAATATTTTGCTAACTAAATGTATCCTCCAATGGTAGATCTCTGATCATTCACCTTGTTATATTAACTTTTGAATCTATCCTAGACAGTTTCAACAATCTCGCTTCAAGGAAATCTGACACAAAAGACTGTAGAATTAAGTGTTATTGACTTAAACCATGCAGTGTCAGAGATGGACAACTGACCATGGCATATAGTCTTTCAAATGACATCACAGGCATAGTCAGTATGTTAAAAAAATATTTCTAAACTGAAAGAACTCCAAACTAAAAAATTTATTTTTGCTAAACAAAACTCCTTCTTTTCCCTGAAATCATGTAAAAAATGTTATGCATTAATTCAAAGAAAAAAATTAGTCATATTGTTGTCCATCTAAACAAGATTTTTACATTGGCTTCAATCTCAGACTACACTTATTCACAGCTTTCATGTGATAGAAAATGTGTGACTCACTTGTTAAGTGGAGGTGGTTACAAGGATTAAACTACACTTAAATCTGGACCAGTGGGAAGAGTAATTGAAGTTGTTTTAATCTTTGAGGACCTTTATGGTTTAGATCTTCTCTTCTTTAGGAGATATCTCCTTATTTTTTCCAAATATAGCCAGAGTGATCAGAAGAACTCTTGTAAATGGGATCTTGATTCACAGCCAGAAAAGCCAGGATATATAAAGACTTTACAGAGGTAACTTCAGAAAGTTTGTTCTATCATATAAGAAGTGACAGCATGACAACAGTTTCAAAAGTATAGCTACTTCTTTGAAACTTAGTCCAAACGTTACTCCAAAAATCACAGTAAAAAAAAAATATTTAGACATGGTGTAAGATGTGAATTTGTCTTACAGACATGTGAATGTAAGCTACATTTAGCCAAACAACAAAAAAGAATACACATGATGGCATTTACCAGCGCAAAAGTACAAAGAAACATTCAATAAATTGCCATTCAGTAGTACAGACACTTCCACAGGCAGTGGAAGCAGGGACAGGTACCTGGGAAAATTATAAAGATGTTGCCCTACAGTTGTGTAGGGAACAGGATGCAAAGCAAAATTGGAGTTGAACTTGTCAAGGGGCGCAAAAAATAACAAGGTATGTCAACCAAAAGAAGGCCAAAGGAAGGATTTATGCCACCAATGAACATGACTGCCATATTGGAACCGATGGACAAGGAGAAGATTGACCTACTTGACAACCATTTTGCCTCAGTCTTCCTGGTTCCCCCTGACTCAAGTGAACGGAAAGCAGGATGGGGACTGGGAAAGCAAAGACTCTGTAAGAGAAGATCAGCTTCCTGAGGAACTCATGGGATATGATGAGATATATCCCAGAGTCCTAAGGGAATTGACTAAAGCAGTTGCCAAGCCACTCTCCATGATATTAGAAATGCTATGGCAATCAAACTCCCAAGTACCTGGAAAAAGGGAAAACACTACACCCATGTTTACAAACATTAGAAAGGAGAACCCTGAGAACAACCAAACTGTCAGCCTGACCTTTGTGCCTATGAAGGTCATGGAACAGATCCTCCTAGAAGCTCTGCTAAGGCACGTGGAGAGCAGGGAGGTGATTCAGGAAGCCAGTGTGGCTTCACCAAGGGCAAGTCCCACCTAAAAAACCTAGTGGCCTCCTGTGATAATGACTACATTAGCGGACAAGGGAAAAGCTATGGATGTCATCTGTCTGGACTTGTGTAAGGCCTTTGACACAGTTCCCACACAACTCTCTCTCTAAATTGAAGAGAAATGGATTCAATGGGTCTATAGGATAACTACCTTCACAACTCATAGAACCCTGCTTTCCTGGAGATGGCTGAACATATCCCTGCCCATAGAAAGTGGTGAATGAATCTCTTATATTGCTCTGCTTGCACGTGAAGCTTTTGCTTTATCTATTAAACTCTCTTTATCTCAACCCACGAGTTTTCTCACTTTTATTCTTCTGATTCCCTTCCCTATCCCACCCACCACAGGAAAAGTGAGTGAACAACTGTGTGGGGCTTAGTTGTCAGCTGGGGTTAATGTGCAAAAGGTAGACAAAGGCAGTAAAGAGTAAGTCCATCTTAGTTTCCAAAATGCAGTGGGTGTTAAATTAGCCCCACAGAAGAGTACAACACCTGAAACTACAAGCAATCTGCTTCCATGCTCAGACATCCTCTAATTTCAAAGCAACTCCTTTAATTGCTTTTAGTCCAAGACCAGATGAGAGATCAAGTGAATTGAAAAGCTGTCCTTGAACCTTACTCTTTATCATATGCCAAGCCCCAAACAAATGAACCAAACAGATTCAGCAGCTGAAATGGAATCTAAGGATGAAGGAAAAACTGAGCCCCTGAATTCATCCATTTGATGTGGCAGGAGTGGCCAAAGACAAACAAAAGGACAGTAAGAGTATAATATTTTGTGGGACCTAAATGGAGATCAATTAATTTAATATGAGCTTCCAAAAGTGTCTGATGCTGACTACTTAATTCATTACCTACCCTTACAATAAAGGGTTAAATATAATGGGGTTTTTTTGGTGACACCACCTATGCAGATCATATAATTTTTACAGACTTTGTTCTTCAAGAGAGGTAAGTTGATAGATCTGCTGTAAATTCATTTTGCTCAACTGATATATGATATATGAGTTAAAATCTTCCACAAGAAAACTTGCATGAAAATTGGTCATTAATTCCCTTTGTTCAATATTACAGATTTTCACCCAAAAGTTTTACTCTCCTAAGTCATCTTCATTCATAAAGTCACCAAAAAAAAAAAAAAATCCATACCTAGAAATNCATGAAAATTGGTCATTAAATCCCTTTGTTCAATATTACAGATTTTCACCCAAAAGTTTTACTCTCCTAAATCATGTTCATTCATAAAGTCAAAAAAAAAAAAAATAAAAAAAATCCATACCTAGAAATCATAAGAAACAATAGAGAGACTTCTAAGAAAATCTTTCCACTCTATGGACACTCATGCATACGCTTGAAAACCTAATTTCATTATTTTTTATTCTTCTGGTGGAGTTAAAAATGAAATAAAAATCAATCTTAGCTCTACTCCAGAATGAGGTTTGACCTTGCAATTCATCTGTTCCTACTGTGCTTATGAGTTACAGCTGTCCATCTTTCTTCAGGCATAATTTGACATTTTACAAAATCATGGTAAATCTTCCATGGATTTCATGCTAGCATTCTGGGGTTCAATATCTTGTTTCAGAGAGCTCAGGCAGCAGTCCATCTTTCAACACACTTTGCCAGCATTTGTAAACCTAACATCACTAATGTTTGCAATGCAGAATTCATGTCGTGTGGGGTGCTGAGCTGCATTTTGGTTAGACAACAAACTAATTTATATTTTCCTCACAGAAATAAAGACAACAGAATCTTTGTGGATTATGCAGCATAACCTGTATAAGAAGAATAAGGAAGAAGCTGCTTCCAAGGGAAAGAATAGTGAAGTATCATGTATTAAAAAATACTTGCAGAATTGCAGCTGTGCACCCTATATCTCATTAAACAAGATGTGAAAAATTGTTATTGACTTCATGGAAGTTGCATATAATCTGCAGCTAGTGATTTCAGGCCTTCTGAATGTTGCAGTAGTAGGATAAAAATTTGAGGCAGGATCATGCTTTTTGTAATTTTCAATCAGTTCTAGGTCTCAATGCAGTCACTACAACAGAAGTATAAAACAATCTTTATAATTATTATTTTCTATCTTGTCAAATTTATTTTAAAATCATTGTACTTATTACACAAGAACTGAATATTGGGAGTGGAGAATGCTCACTGCATAGATCTAATGCTCTTTAATGGTAATAAAAATATATGTTTCTCATCTTTTTGTTTTGTTTTGCTCAAAAGCTTCCTAGTGCCATGTTTCCATATATTTAAGTAGCATTTCAAAAAAAAATCTGTAATCTAAAAAATTAGAATTTTGTTTCTAAATATCTCTTAGATCATTGTAAAGAACCATAAAGGACATTGGGTGCTTATGTTATGCTCTCAACACAGACTTTATGGAGAAGTTCAACACCTGAATTCTGCAATATATTGAGCTTCCTGGAAGGAAATTTGCAACTATTTAGTGGGACAGGCAGAATGAAATCCCCAGCATGAAGGAAAATAACTGTAGCTGGTTGATAGGTCACATTCAGCAGATGTATCTTTCTCTCCTAGACTTGATCATATTATCAATCTAGAGCTAAACACGTCTGTAAAACTACCACTTAATTTCTCTTTTTATTTCTGAACAAAACATATTTTTGGTTTTGCTTAGTTTTTCCTTTTCTTTTTTAAATATGTGTTTGAATTTTTTGTCCTGGATTATACCCATGTTTCAAATCTGCTTTTCCATTGTCATCTTTGCAGAAACAACAGTATTGGAGCTGAAACCAGAAAAAAAATAAGTTCACACACATTGAGTACCAGATTGACCTGAAATATTCCACTAAGTCAGGATTCTTTATGTTGAACTTTCTCTATTTTACTACATCCCAGCTCTTGTATTCCCTCCCATATTGAAACTACACTAGCTTCAAGGAAAGCCACTAAGTGTCTGTAATGTCAGATTGTTCTCCAATACAATTTCACTGAATAAATATTAATTCTTCACATGCAAAGTAGAAGGATGTACAATGATCATGCTCCTCCCTGGACAGGCCCCTACTCCGTCCCAACAGAGTGCTGCACAAGCTGTGTCAGTGCCCTCTATTGCAGGCTGGCTCTTCAGCTGTCCACCTGCAAGCAACAAAAGCATTGGCTGCTGCTTCACACTGTACTGAGTACAGTGAGCACATGATACACATTCCTAAAATCCACCCACTGGATGATGTATCTTCTCACAGAGTTCATTCACAGGGGTGAGCCCTTTGTGTCTTAACATATTTGGATATCACAGCTTTGACAGCAAAATGTGTAGTTCAGCTAATTTGGGTGGTGCCCCTGTGCATCCACATTGACAGATGATTAGAAATATTTAACTGAAAAAGCTTAGGTACTTACAGACCCTCCAACATTGAACCTATAAACTAACTTGGAGGTTTTGCCCTTGAATTGACATCTACAACTTGCATGATATCCTGTTTAAACATCAATCTGTGTTTGGGAATTTGCTCTCCCACAGTTTCTATTTTTAGATATATTTCCAGCTTTAGACAAAAGACAAATTCTCATTTGAAATACTTATTACTCTGATAAATATAAATAATTTTCTGTTTACATGAATTCTACTGTCATAAAAAAGTAAAAAATGGAAGAAGATCACAGGAAAAAAGAAATTACCCCAGCTAGCTGAAAAAGACACCCCAAAAGAAATTGAGGAAAAGAATTCTGAGTCAATTTGAGATTTTTTATGTTAATGAGGAAAAAAAAAAAACAAAAACAACCCACCAAAACAAAAAACCACTCCAAAACTAAAAGAAACACTTCTTGCTGGTACTGTACTTGATTTCAGTTGTTATCTTCTTTAACAACAATATGGAAAAGACATGGCCAGCTGTAATCACAGAAAACGATGAACAATTTTAATATTAATATAGTTAACTTAACCTCTTGGGGTTTCCTCAGTTAGCCTTGGCATAATTTTTGAAAGAGTAGGTCACTAGCAGTTTATAGGCCACCATTTGAAAATCATTCTCTGGCCTTATGTTCTGGAATTAATATTAAGGTAGTATTTAAAGTACAGCAAGAGATATAGAAATATGATCTAATTTACTCCTCCTGACTTTTTATTAAACTCCAACCTTACCGTGAATAATAGCATGTCAAAGCAATCTTCATTTGCCTAACAAGTGCCCAGCAAAAAAAGTAAGTTTAGGTTAAAAACTGTAAGCTTTCAGTTTCTGAGTTCCCATTTTACGTTGAAAATGGTTTAAATATGTTGGAAGGGCTGAAATGGTTTCTCTCAATGGACATTACTTGTGCCACTAAAGTCAAAACCAATTTTGTATTGACTTTATTCAGAGTAAGATCAAACACCTACTCTTCTTCAGACCTACTTTCAGCAGGAGAGATTCAGTCAACTGGAATAAAGAAAGAGCATGGCATAAGAGGCTCCCTGAAAGAGTTTTCAATGTCAGCCGTGCCCTCAGTGGAACAACATTATCAAAAGCTGGTTGCTTTTCCCACTTCCTAACCTATGGCTGCAATGAGTGACCTCACACAAGTAGAGAAAGACCTAAGCAGGCACCCATCACTCTCACCTTCTCTCTGCACTATGGTCTCAAAGTTTTTTCTGTCTAGCCTTTGTTTTCTGTCACTCTAATACTCTTAGGAGCTGTTCTGTTACATGCTTTTTACAGTGCCTGGTTTTCAGTAAAAGGCTGGATTTACATGGGCACAATAAGGCTCACAGAAAGTATCTATCTGTTCTTTTATCGAATCTGTTGACATCTCGAGACACTTCACTCACTTTGCTAACTGGTCTCTGCATACTAGCTATTACACAAGAAATAATATATATAATAATAGCTCAAACATGTGGCTATATGTTAATAACATTATAGCTGAGAACTGTCTTTATTTGGTTTTGTTACGGAAACATCCCAGTTTGACTGTTCAGGAGGCACTGCTTCAGTCACATGTCCACCACCCCAGACTGGGACCAAAGCCCCTTTTCAGCTACAGTGACTCAACAGGTCTCTCTTTTAGCTCCCCACACTCACACAGCCAGACCAGGTTTCCCCACCAGTTCGGCCCCAGGTTTCCCACAGCAGAGTCTCAGATGTCTCATTCCATAAAGCCATAGTTACATAAAGTTCACCTGGAGTAACACAGAAATAGCCGGATATGATGCCTCCCAGGAGAGATCCTGAACAAAGGAACCACTGAGCTTTTATCCCCTCACTGATCACGCTTGACGAAGTCTGGACTCCTTGGTTCCTGCTGTGTCACTGAGTGTCCAGTTACCTGGCTGTGCCACATGTCCCTGTAACCTTCGTTGTGCAAAGGGTGGGCAATTCACGGCCTCTTGCTTTGGGCTCCTTCCTAGACCTCAACCTGCAGCTCCCGTGCAGCTGCACCACAAGCTACCTGCACTCAATGTGTTTCTCAGCAGTTTTTGCATTTTATATGTTTATATATATTCTATACATACATTTAAATGTATATTATGTGTTTAAATCCATTACTAAGATGGAGGAGGGAAATTCAGATCATGTTATTTTATCCATCTTAATTTCATTGCTATAATTCAGCTTAATGGACATATTAGTTCATAAAGAACATTTTAAATATTTCAAAACACAAAAAAGAGTGAAGAAATTTTGTGGAAGATGTGAACTGACCCACACTAATTTTTTATGCAGTGAGTATGAATAATATATTTTTGCATGTATCCTTTTGCGTTGTATAAATTCATCTTTGGCCTTTTACCTTCAACCAACGATATGATTTAATCAATAGCCTGGTTTAAATCATCAGCAGTGAAGGACATCAGAGCAACAGGCATAGCAGCTGGAACATTGTCAGCAATTGTGTTAAAAATCTATTTCTGCTGTATATTTTCTTTCGTTTGATATTTCTGTCACTGTAAAATTGCAGTATAAGGTAACAAGCAATGCTCTGTTCAGCACATAAATTCTCCCCTACCAGTATCAAAGCTTGATAGGATAATGTCATGTGATATGGCAAAAGGTTGAAGAATGAGGAATAAGTAAAACAGAAAAACGAAACCTAGATGTCAGTTTGGCATGCAATCAAAGCTGTCGACTTCTAACCACTGCAGCTGCCTAGGCTTTGGTTAACTTCTCACTGATTTCCCCAAATAGGATTTCATCTAAAACACCAAATTAAAAACTGAGGCTGAGAAATGGCTCTATAAATTGAAAAGTGTAAAAAATGAATTGCTAGCCCATACACTTGGCATCTTTCATCTTTCTAAGGCCTCTGATTCTGAACCTAACAGAAGTTGGTAGAGGTCAGGTTGGGTTTTGGGAAGAGAAGAAACAGAAAGAGTATGAAAAAAAATGTAATGATTTCTTTTACTATATGTTGAGGAATTATTTAATGAGGGAGGGGTAGTTATTAAGGCATGCATTGTTTCTGACAATGGAAGGATATAGTTAAAAATAAAGGAAAGTGAAGATCATCTAAGTAGAAAACAAAGAAAAACAAACAAAAAGAATAAAAAACACACTCCAAACCAAAATCAACAACCCTCTCTTTTAATAAATCCCTGTGATCTGCAATACATTGCAAAGCAGAAAAACATGCAGTAACAGCCATTTCACTTTGTGCTATCTCCTGATTTCTACATTCACGTACCCAGGCATATACACCCAATCCTCTAAAGGAAGGTCCAGGATGTGAGGGTTTACAGTGCCGCAATATATTAGAAATATGACAGCTCGAAACAGCACTGTATTAAACCCAGAAAATTGATTTCAAAGACTCAGCACTGTTGAAACATTTCAGAATAAAATACTTTCCATTTCTTTCCTACAAAGATCAGTGACTGCTTATCCACTTTATCCCTATCCACGGAGCCTCATTAATCCTAAACCAGAAACAATTAATCTGATACATATTGCATGAAAAAAGAAAAGAAACCTCTTTCTCATTCATATTTTTAGTCCTCAGAGGCTACTAAAGTCACTAGAAAAGTTTTATCTCGTTCTGCCTAAATCAGGTGAATGACCACAAATGAGGAAAACTTTTTAAAGGTCTTAAGTAATATCTGTGTATCTCACCCTGATGATAGGAAGAGTAACAAAGGTTTTACCCAGAACAGACTAAATTTCTACTGATGAGAAGAATCACTGGCACCTACTTGGCCAACTTCCAGTTTAGTCACATAGAGTGGGTAAAATCCAGCATTCTGAAGGTCAGTGGCAAATGTCTGCTGACTTTAATCAGGATAAAGTTATCCTTATCTGTCCTGCTTCAATCATTGACAAAGATGGTGCTGAATTACATTTTCTGTATCACCTCTGTTTATCCTCACAAAACACTGTTGCTAGTCTATACTGACATTTCATGTCCTTATTGAATTTCTGCATTTGAAAACTTACCGAATTCTGCCCTCAGTGACAACTATGTGGGCTGTTTTTTATTGGTCTTGCTGAGGACATAATCTGATGTCAAATGGCACAAAAAAGATGGATATAAACTATAGGCATCCATACACCACTTCAGCCTTTGTGAGCAGAGTTTTCCCATGCTTTTTTAACAAATTCGTGGATATGATTTGGAAAAAAACAACAGCAATATCCAAAAACAACTAAACATCCAAACCAAAAGAAAACCCAAACAAAAAAATCCCAAAAACACAAAAAGACAAAAAAAACAGCATAAAAAAGCCCAAACAAAACAAAATCAGCATGCACTTAAAGTTGGTGTTGCAACTCTAGGCCCAGACACTCAAAGTTAAGCATATAAAACATAGGTATTTAAACTCTAGTTTCAGGCAGAGAAATACTAAGGTGCCAATCCACTGTCTAATCACAGGGTGTGGTAACATTTAGTATACTATAAAGCATGTTGTATGGTCTTTAATACAGTCAACATTTTGAAGAATTTAAGAAACAACATCCCAGGTGAACATCAACAGAAAAATAATATTCTGACACACAATCTTCAGTTAAAGGAAATATCCCTCCCTTCCCTCACTAAAAGATTAAAATTATTATTATCATGAATCACATTTTTAGTCTATTTTTGCCCTACTTCACCTTTGCATTTAACACTAGGTCATAAAATCTTTGAATTATGAAACGTAATGTTCTTTTTAATTCTGTCGTCCTCCAAGGAAAAATGCAAACTTAAAAAAATTTCCTTCAGCATGGAAAGTAATTTTTCTTTATTAGGCATGGGACAGGTAAAGAAAACTTGTGAAGAACTGTTCTCATGAATACTTCCTCATCTCGCCCACCTACATTGAATATTAATTTAAGAAAACAAAATAGAATAAAAAATGGCATAAATCCAGGAATGTCCAAGAGACTTTTTATATCAATATACTATCAAAAATACCCACTAACCATCTGTTGCACCCCACTTACCAGAAAAGACAGACATCTTAGTAATAAAAACAATAGATATTTCTTCCTCAAAATATTCAAATACATAAAAACCATCTTTTTTTTTTTTCTTTTTTCAACCAAGAAAAACAGCTTTTAAAGAAAATAAATCTGTGGGAGTATGCAAAAATGTCTTTTTTAATAGCAGAATTCATCACTACATGTCAAATGTGTTTAGAATACTACATGCCAATGATTTTATACTTTTTTTTAATATATGACTATAGTTCTAGAAGAAAAGAATACGAATATTGAATCTGTTTAACTTCTGTATTGTGAAACCTTATACAGGACCAGACTTCCTAAAACATTTCAACACTTTCTTTACAAAGAAGAATAAATCATCACCATCAAATTGGCCAGGCATATGCATGACTGTTTTCTGTTTGTCATTACAATGATGTTCAAAAAACCAAAAAATACATTGTACCATTTGAAAAATTGGATTGAAAGATAATACTGTCAATAAGTCATGTAGGAGAGAAAAAGCTGAAGGCAATACAGCAAACAAAAAGATAATTATTCAGTACTTTAGGAAGTTTCTTACATTCTTCTCTTTCTCCTGCTGTGCACAAATGCAGAACAATACACAGCAAGTGTCTGTTCTTTTCATGAACTTTGATACAGTATTTAAGGTTGGATCGACACTAAATATGTGCGTAGATATTCTCGTTAAGAATATATGCCAAATATCTCTAAGTCATTATATATTTAGTAAAGTGGGCCAAGACTCAGTCTCTAAAAGAGGCTTGCAGAGAAACTTGCTAATCTAGTGAAAAGCATTTCAAACATCTAGTGAGCAACTGATATGAGACCTAGAGGGGGAATAGGAGAAAGTGGAAACATGTCACACACTAGCATAACACACAGGGATCATGCTCTGTTAATACAGTTGGCTCAGGGGCTCACCTTAAGTGCCTGTACACAAACACATGTGGAGTAGAACACTATCACAAAGAGTCCCCACAGGCTCCACAGGACAAGTGGAGGAGGAGAGGTTGCACTCTATGGACATGGGCAGTTTGAATCCATGGAGATTTGCACTGGAGCAGGTGATTGACAGCTGATGGATCAAGATCAGGCTGGGTGCAGTGACAAGTGTCTGAAGAGGAAATGAAGCCTCATTTATAAAACTTGGGAAGGCCTCACAATCAAAAGAGTGTTCTCAGAGGAGACAGAAAAATTCCCAACATTCTAAAAGGGTAAAATGATGGAGCACTAAAATTTGAAGAGACTTCTGGCCACCATCAAGAACTGGCTTTATTTAAAAGTAGTGTACTGGTGGCTGATAAACTGAACAGAATACACACAGCTGAAACTATTACTCAAAGAAAGAAAAAATACAAATCTAGACTTTAGAAAAGTAGATTTAAACTTGTTAGGGATCTGCTTAGTGGGGCTCTGGAGGGTAAAGATGCCCAGAAGAGCCAACTGATCATCAGTGACAATTTCTTCAAAGCACCAGAAAAGTCCAGTGTGAGACCTGGGAAGTCTAACAGGCACAGCATAAGGTCAGTGTGGACAACTGGGAAATCCTGATGGTGCTCAGCTGAATTACAAAAGCCAATACTGCCTTAGAGCTCATACTACTGAGGACTAAGATGCCTAAAAAGAAAGTTCTGCTATCAGCAAAAGGAGGACAAAGGGAAATTTGGGGCTGTCTCTCAAACTGCAGGGTATTATGTGGCAAAGAACATGGAAAAACTGAGAAAATAGATGACTTCTTTTCTTCAGTTTCTAGTGGTAATGACTGTGTCAAACCTCCCAGCTCCTCTAAGCCGGTGCCAGGTTCTGGAAGACCCAAGAATTATACACAATTTCAAACAAACCAATTAAGCGTATGGGACATCAGCCATTGTTTATGGTTTTACAAATGTCTGGGTCACTGAGGTAGGTTTCTGATGACAGGAAAATTTGCCCACTTTTGAAGAAAAGGAGGACAATTATTGGAGGAACAGCAGGTCAGTCAGCCTAGGCTCACTACTCAAAACAAACTCTCCTGGAAACTACACCCAGGCACATGGAGTAGGAGGAGATCCTGCATGCATTTACCAAGGGCAAATCATGCTTGACTAGCCAGACTGCCTTCTATGATGATATCATTGTCTTGGTGAAAAAGGGTCTCCTTGATCTTAGGGGTTTTGTTTTGTTTTGTTTTTTTATATTTTATTTTATCCACACTAATAAGTTGGTGAAAATATGTTTTGAGTAGGTGAACTGACAGGTGCCTGGACTTGGACTGTCATGTTCAAACAATTCCAATGGCATCTTGTTTATAGGGATGGTTAATGGGGATAATGATGCCTTTGCAGCTGATGTTTTCATTAATAAACTGGATCATGAGGCAGAGGGCATCCTCTTCAAGTTTGTAGATAACACCAAGCTGGTGGAAACTGCTCTGCGTACTGGAAATCTGCACTCCTGTTCAGAGAAAGCTGGATAAATTGTCAACAGATACCTCAAGTACAGCAATGGAAAACATAGAATCCTTTCAGGATAGGGGCTGATCAAGTTGGAGGAAAATCTATTTGCAAGAAATAACTAATAGCCTCAAGTTCGCCTTGTGAAGGGATTGCTGAGTCACAGAAAGTTTATGGAATTTTCAAAAAGAGGAAAAATTTGAGCCAAATCCACATTTGACTCTCCTCTCTTTCCTCAGAGTGGAAATCCTTCAGCGAAGGATGTTTTCAGAGCACAGGCTGGGAAACTACAATAAAATTTGATTGCAAGGATGTTTTTTCTAATTGTGGTTTGACATTTAAATTAACACCAACTGTTTGATTACTCAACTCTCTTCCTCCTCCATGATGGATAAATATTTAATGAGAATAATCTCCACTGTGATTTTGAAGAGACTAAAGAAGTTAATTCCTCCTCTATTTTTTCTCAGATCCCTGAGAAACCAGGTATTATCTGAGGAGGTACAGAATAACTAGCTTTCCTCCAAATCTCTTTATAAGTATTCACTAGAAAGCTAATATTTATTTTGATATACCTAAAGGAATTTTGCTACCCCAGGAGAAATCCTGCTAAACTTTACACAGGACAACATCTTTAGGGTCAGAAGCATCACGGAATCAGTGCAATTTTTGACTTAAGCTAGGTCTTCAATCTTAGTTACAGATGCAATAGCTCAAAGCTTTAGTCTGCTTGACTCAGATGTGCTGATAACAGCTTGTTATCAGTAGCACTGGAAGGAACATGTGAGGCTCCTTTCAAAACCAGATATGAGGAAATCCACAAAGGCGACTAT
This sequence comes from Polioptila caerulea, assembly GCA_013397295.1. Classification (NCBI taxonomy): domain Eukaryota; kingdom Metazoa; phylum Chordata; class Aves; order Passeriformes; family Certhiidae; genus Polioptila; species Polioptila caerulea. Next base: position 462,793 of record VYXF01000778.1, on the reverse strand, counting down.
TACATTATTTCTGCTAAGAAAATATGCCTCAAAATATCTCAAGAAATCCATCAGCAAACACAGTTATTGTTAACCTACAACTTCTTTTTAGTTCTATATTTAATTACAGTATGTTGTGTCACGAAGAGAAGCTAGAGATAGAAGAATGCTATTAAAACTATATAACCTTCCCACTGTAGAAACTAGAGTAGACCCCCAACAGAGAGGGAAAAAGAAAAAAAAAACAAAGGAAACCCCACATGTTTTAAAATATTAAGCAATTACTTAATATAACTCATGACTGGCTCTCTTTTCCCTTATATAAGAGAGAGAGAGAAAGAAAGGAAGATATAGGATAATACTTAGAAATATTTTATTCATTAAGAATGGAAGCATTATATGGCTAAAGAGAGAAAGAAAAACAGGAATATGTTATATATTGCTGATAGACAGCAGCATCCTGCTTCCAATGCCAGATTCTTAGCAAACGTCTTCACCTAGAGACAAAAAGATGCATTCCTTATACAAGATTATGATTTACCCTACATGCCAAAACAAGAGTGAGAGGGAAGATCTAGATTTACATTCCCTTATGAGCCATTAGACCTGTCACAACAACAGTGAGACAGAAACTAGAATACTTTTCTTTAACATCTCAAGAGAAAAGAGCAGGCAAAGCAAGTATATGAGAGTCTGGAAGTACAGTTCTTCATGAGGACTGAAAGATGTTTAACTGTTTCTATTAATACAGTGTATACGCTTCAAATGTTCTACACATATCTCTTAACTTACTAAAATTTGGGTGAACTAATTGATCAAAGTATTGGAATATTGTTTAACAAAACAAGAATGGATCTATCTTCACCCCAGTAGGGCACTTGCTTTTCCATATGCTGCTTCATGTGCTTCTGCTGTGCATCTGTCTCATATAAAACATTAGATTGTTAGATTCACTATCAATTACAGATTGCAACAAGTTTGATTTCAATTACAACAGGAGAGGAAAACAGCTTGGATCCCTGAGGGGAGGTGCAGACACCAGTGGAGTGAATCAAAAATGAGAATTGTACATTGCATGTTACCAATTAGGAGAGAAGTGAAGTCAAGATATATATGTAGATATTTACTTTTATATAAACCTGATTTTTATAGAAACCTGATAAATACAGTTTCACTTCACGCTTGAGACAGAAGAGCAATGCCTCATTGACCAGCATCTACTTAGATTTATTTGAAAGCGCTGTTTCCCAAGCAATTTTATGACAGTTCTAAACTGCAAAGAAGCTTACTTTCAAAACAAAGACATAATAAAATCTAATTACAAAGAAGATCGCTGTTTGAGCAATATTCCTGAATTACATCCAATTTAAGGTACTTCCTTTACCAGTTAATATGCATAAAGAGTTATGATCAAAACAAAATAAAATCTGTGAAAATTTCTGCCAAGATTTATAACAATATCTGTATACATAGACTGCAAAATGTAAAATGTACAGAACATTCAATTTTTCAGAATCCTGACTCAAATCGTTATTGTCATCTAGTCATCTAACTTGGACAGAAGAGAAAAAGGTTTTGTTCTTTTTTTTCTTTTTTTTCCTTTTTACAGGAGAAAATCGTATTCCTCCACAATCTACTGTTTGGAAATCAAGTAATTTACATATTTTAGTAATTTTTTACATAATCAGATGAAATATTTGAATAGTCTTAGATTCTTTCCTTTAACCTTAGCCCATTTCCTAGAGTCTACATCTCTTTCCTCTCTCCAAGAAAGATTCTGTTAATTTAGGTCAAGCTCAGTCACGAGATTCATGCCTATAATATATCCTCCACAAACCTTCCTTCTGCTTTTGATTTTTTTTCTCCCTCCTATACAAGCACACTCCCAGATTTGTGTATTAATGTGTTAGGGTGGGAAGCAGTATTTCCACCCCCAAGGAACAGATGTTAATGTTGTCAATGCCAAAGTACCATTATATACCATTATATTCCTCGAAGGGATTGTTTTGATCACATGAAACAAGGTAAGAATCTATCCAAAAGCACAGCTTAGATAAATGCAACCACGACTACACCGGCCCATCTGCAAATAACAAAATTAACTTAGTGTGAGATGCAAGCCAAAACTGCACTAGCTCTGTTACATAAGTCTTGTTGACTTCACACTTTGTAACAGATTTGGGTTGGAGAACAGGGTGGTAATAACCACTCTGCCAACTGCTACTTGGCCTTACATAGGGATGATATCAAGGACATTGGCCTGAAGCCACGTGACAATGAGGCCACAGGCTCACTGGCTTGGTTTTTAGTGGCTTACACCAGCAGTATGATTTATAAATCCACAGACAGTTAAGACAATAACTTCTCATGAGTGAACACATCCATGGGCATCCAGAGTCCCACAAAATGCTAAGCCTGAACCACACAAACAAGAGCCCTGTTAACAGCTAGGACCCAGCCAGGATGTGCAGCTGGAGCGTGTGTGTTTTATCCCTGAATGCTGGTTTGAATTGGGCTGAAGGAAATGTAGCTTTAACTGGTGTGTGTCTGTGTGGGTGTCTGTGTGTGTGTGTGAATGTGTGTGTCTTGTAGAATAGGCTGATTAAAAGACAAAGTGCTATCCACGTGCTCTCATCTCTCCTGCATCCTAAATATATGTTAGATTATTCATCACTGAGTGCTGTGTTTCCATTCCTGCAACCATCCCACCTCAGCCCAGTTCCCCCACAAAATCATGCTGTCTGCACTGCTGCTCACCATCTACATAAGACACTTACCTAAGAGCTTCAGCATCTAATATTTAAGACCATCTACCACAAATATTAAAGGCTGAAATGACTGAAATTGAATTTCAAGAAATAGAAAATCCATTAGGTCTCTAACTTGTTTTAAGGCTTTTTTTTTATTCTATTAGACACAATGTTAATGGAGATTTGCTTTGCCAAGAATCCTTTTGAAAGAGGCTGTATAATTGCTATTTAGATGCGCAAAGTACTCACAGGTAATTCAGCTGTTCTTAAAAAAAAAAAAGAATACAAGACGACTTTATTCATACTCAATAATGCATGGCAAAATGTGCAGTCCTCTTTCACTCTAGAGATCATCAACATTACTTAGATATTTCTCAGACTGTGAACATCTATCAATATTAATATGATAAAAATACATTAGAACACCTAAAGTGCCTTACATAAGTAACAGCTTGGAGGATTTTTTCAAATGCTAACATTCACATGCACAGAAAAAAAGTCTTAATTAAACTGATTAGACAGGTTATTGTTGTCAGCTATCAAAA
>VYXF01000778.1:424705-459481 GCA_013397295.1 Polioptila caerulea | reverse complement strand
AAAAAAAAAAAAAAGACAAAGATTTTCCATGCCCGATATCAGGTGGTAAAGAGAATACATTTTTCCATTTTTTAAAACCTAGAACAAGAATGGCAAATATTTCACTCATTTTTAAAAATCTTTTGAAGTATTGAACCAAGCTGAAAAAAAAATTTCTGATGAATACAATTCTTAGGGAAAGGCTTACATAAAATGTTCCAGAAATTAGCTTAAAAGCTTAGAACTTTCTTCCTGTTTAGTTACTTTAGTACTTACTTTCTGGTAATTAGCATCTACCTTCCTGAAATACATTTCCCTAACATCTGTAGCTCTTAAGACACCAGCTTTTACAATGTGATGTATAGAATAACATACTTTCCCTCAAAAATGCACTTGCTCATGAAGCATTACATATATGTTGCCCTTAGATTTAAATAAATCAGTACAACTCTTTATTTTAAAATTAATACAAAATAAAATAAAATGTTAGGCTTGACAGCTTCTGCTAAAATGCTACACTCAGGACAAATTCAAAAAGAGGTATACCAAAGCTGAGCTAAGAATGTATGTTTGTGTTTAGTCTCACATGGTGTTCCATTGCCTGAGTCTGCCTCAGTGAGGTCCAGCCATTATCTACTGCCATAAAAAGAATTTATAAATAGCTATAGCCACATAGATTTCTAGTGTTGCACGCTAAATAGAATGGAATAAAATATTTCAATTGGAAAGGACCTACAATGATCATCTAGTTCAACTGTGAATCCCACTTATTACTGTGTTCACTTTACTTGGCTTCTACTGTGTCTAATGCCTCTATTTTACTGAAAATTTCCTTCAAAATTCTTGTGGTAATCAATTAATTTATAGTCACTGTATTCTCTATCATTAGAAAGGAGACAGATAGAGATAGATATCTAGGGGGTTTTAATCTAAATCAATTTTGCACTATGCTAATAGAGACTAAATAAAGTTTATTTAGAATATTTTAAACTAAAAAAATAAAGCAGTCCCCTTATCTCTGAAATGCCTACACTGAAGCTAACGTACCCTATTATTAAGGCAAAAAAGTCAAACATCCAGTGGGTAGTTAGAAAGTGTAGTCTAAAATTTATAATCTGATACAGGAAACTCCAGTTCTCAGGAATTTTTTTTTCTGATGTAGCTTAAAGGAAGTACCAAAATTGTGCAGTTTTGGGGAACAAGGCCTATATTACAAAGAAAATAACATTGCACTGTAAATTTATAATTTAAATAGTTGAACAAATGTAAAGAAATATATAATAAGATGCAACTAAATTTACATTGCATTTATTGTTTTCACCGTTTAAAACACTAGAATGATATGAGCTTCTGCACGGAGTTTTCTGGTATTAGTTTTGAAGAGACTCTCCTAAAAAATACATATAGTGGACAGATTCTACAGTCCTTTATTTCACACAAAAATCCAGCATGGAAACTGACAGATAAGAGTGCATTTCTGAAAAAAAAAATAAAGTACATATCTGAACAGACCATGGCTCTTCCTTAACACAGGGCTTTAGAAATCAAAGCATTGAACTCTGGTTCTTCTCTGATTCTTGACTCTGACAGTGGAGGACAGACAACATCTGCCAGACTCATTTTCTGAGAAGCCCACATGGTGCTCAAAAGGAGATTGTTATTTTCCCTGGCTTACTGGGTTGGAGTCCAGAAGGGTTAAATAAGACTTCCAAGAGGATGCCTGGAGAAGGATACTGTTCAGTAGGTCCAGCTATGAGCTATTAATTGCAGTACTGAGAGGCAGTAAATAACCACTCACTTGTCTGAGTAAAGATAAGAGAAATGGCCTTATTATAAACTTCAGCTGAAAAATTCGCTCTTCCCCCTGCCAGATGCTACCACACAGTTTTAGTTCACTACAGGCATTACTTCAACATTGCACCAGTGTGACAATAAAGAATGGAAACACGCTTGCCTACATTTGCAGTACTGCACTTCTTATGAGCCGAACCTAGGAGCTTGGTCCATTGAATTCAGTGAAAACAGGGCCCAAAAATACCTATTTTAAAATTAAATACTTATTTTATTTATTGCAGTGGATCTGATATCTTACCACCCATGGTTTGTCAGGTACCCAAATCTCCCACAAGTACTTCGGCATATCTCCAAAATTCAGTGCCTAAAAAGCAATAATATTTAAATAAAAAAGATGTGTCATTCTTACTACAGGTCTTCAGATCACCCACCTCCCCAGACGGCCCAATATTGGTACTGTAGAAAGCAAAATGTGCGTAAATTTCTACTGAAGACAGATAAATAACTTTCTGTGAGGGTTCACAAACTTCAGAGGCCATAGCCTAGTGTTACCAAACATATGGGTAGTAACATTTAAAATGCTACATCAAACATCAGTGTGGTTTCTGAAAGCTGGTTGTGGAACATTTTGTTGTAGTCAGGCAACAGATTTTCAGATGAGTTTTTATTGTTCTGTTTAGAGAACTACCAGGTTATCTCATAATAAGAAACTTTTCTCCTTTTTTAGTTTAATGCACTATTAAGCTTTTTATTAAGATATTATTAATCAGCCTTGAGACTCAAAAAAGCAAAACCAGCAGATCTCTAAAACTGCAGTTAAAGCTGTGTTTAATGTGGGAGCATTAATGGATGTTCATGCTCTGTTACTAACTGCTGAATATAAATAGCACTATGCACTACTTCAGGTTCCCTCCTGAGTATAATACTCACACACCCCAAAATATCACGTCTCCAAGGACTAGAGTCATAAAGACTGTGTGTATATGACTGTAAGAGAACAGTGGAGGGAAAGTTCAGTAGGTTACTAAGTCTGCAGAACGTTCAAATCTGCCTGTTCCAAGAGGAACTGATATTCTTATTTAACCCAACAGAAAACTACCACAATAGCTCTGAACTATCTAAGCTAAAACAACTCATGCGTTTGGAAGGACAGTCAGAGAGTGAGCAATCAACACAGCACCAGGCCTTTGCACTGTTCTATTTTATTTGAGAAAAGAAAGCTTCCCAGAGAAAGAACATTACATTAAGAGTAATGTTTTCGGGAAGTTGGACAATTTCAAATGCATTCTCTGTAGAGTAATATGCTCAAATTGCAAACAAGCACTCTGTGCTCCATGTTCAGAAAGAACATTAGTATTCTTCACAGAATGGTTTATCCACTCCTTTACCACTCTATAGTGAGCAAAATTCTCAGAACACTTTACATCTAATCTTACTTTTACTTGCAATGGAAAACACATGTCTCTTCCAAAGTACTCCCAACAGGTACCTTGGATATCTCACAAAAGTTCTGTGTTCTTGGAGAATTGTATCACAGTTCTGAAAGCTTTTTCAAGAAATCCCCTTGAAAGCAGAAAGTCATCTTAAGTATTTTTTCTGCCAAAAGTATTCTCCTTTCATATCTGAAGTCACATTTCCAACTAAATTCAGGAAGTCCCTTTTTGTCATCTAAAATTGTAACTGGGAAAAAAAGAACAAAACAACCCAATCCACAAAACCCCAAATTAAAATGCTTTACACAACCAGAAATGGCATTTAGTCTTACACAAGCAGAAATTTTACTCGGTGTTACACTCTGCATGAAAAGGCACTTATGTAATCCATGGGGACTAACAGGAAGAGTTTAACAATAAGATAAAGCCACCAGGAACGCCTCATTCTAAAATCTGCCTGTATGTTCTGTGATGCTTTGCATATGATTGTTTTTCTCATTTACATGAGTGCAAACGAAAAGCAATTCATCCAAAAGAAATGGAATTATTCTGGTTAAAATGCAAAGAAGGAGTCCCTGTGGATCAAGCTCTCTCTTAAATTGTATATTGACCAGTTTTACCCACTTTGATAAAGTGATGAGTTTTTGAAAGCATATTCCATATTACCTAATACCTCCTCTACTTGTTAGAAAGTCACCTTTACAGAAATGTCCCCTTTGCAGAAATAATAGTTTCCTGAAAATTATTGGAAAGGAATTACAAGATGAATTTCTATCACAAATAATGACTGTTTCTCCTATCTCCTTAGCTAGTTGAAAGCTTAGGGAAGCCATCAAAATAAAACAGGAATGAGCAGGAATAAAATATTATTTACATAAAAATTTGCAGGTTGAAAAGACAAATTAATGGCATCATAAAATACATCTTTTTTCTACAAAAAAAAAAACAAAAAAAACAGGCTACAGCTGCATTAGAAGAGAAATATGTCTCTCTCACTTTCCCATGCTTTCAGGAATGGTTAAGATCATTGCACATTGCAGGGACAGAAAAGAGAACCAGAGAAGTAACAGATCCACAATATCCCCATCCTTTTTTACAGCTTCTCTCTGTGCACCAGCACCTCACAGAAAGCTGTACAGAAAGAAATCCCTGCTCTCAGTCTTCCAGTGGCAATTTCCGCCACAATTAAACTTGGGCCATACTCTTCAAAAAAGTAAATTACAGCTTGAAGCTTAAGGAAAAAAGGGTTTTGATACAGAGGAGAGGAGAAAAAGTAGTTGTAAAAAAAGAATAAAATAAATCTTATTTTTAAGTATTACAAAGAATGAAGTTCTAACAGGAGATGAGTCCCTTGTCCCTGAGGTCAGGGTAGAAAGTACTCCCATCAGCTGATGACCTAAATTCATGATTCCTGCAATGGCTCATGACTGCCATACTTTTAAAATGTAGGGTTGGATTCACAAGGCCTTAAGGATATATGGCTTCCTTAAAAGGTGTTCAAAAGTCAACATAATTTAAGGTATTATAAACCATGCAAGATTAGTTTCTGTAAAACTTAGTACAGTTTTATCTTTTTCTTTCCGTCTCTCTATTTCAAGAGCTGACATCAGCAAAATCTTCCAACCAAAATGCACACTTACTTTTTATTCCATTTATCATCTCACATTTACAAACAAAAATGTTATAGGAATACCTTGAGCTAAACAGTTTGGATTGAAGAGGGAAATGACAAAGTCAGCATCAAAGATGAGATTGCGATCCAACAGCAAGGAAGATAACAGAAAAAACTTGCCAATTGCTTTTTCCCAATAAAATGAACAGAGAGAAGCAGAGACCTCTAAGAGTAATGAAAACAACCTACTGTGTCATCATTTTATGCAAGAAAGGGAGAGAGAAGATTAGCCTAAAACTCCTACAATAATATGGATTTTTTCAGCTGACAAAAGCAGTACTATATAAAATCTTTTCTGTGCTTTATTTCTAATTACCTTCTATCCTTTAATGAACAAGAAAGCACTTGATCTTGAAAGTCCTTGTGCAGTCAAAACTCCCACTAAAATTAATGGGACGATTTTCCAGCCTCAGAGCTCTGAGATCAGTCCTCATACTTAGCTCTTTCTAAGCTTCTTCCATTAATCAAACTTCTTAGGCTTTTTTCTCTCCTTTTCCACTAGGATCATATATTAAAACATACAGACTAGAAATCATAACCTTGCCTCAGGAAGAAAGCCTGCTGCACTTTGTTATCCTCAAAAATTAGCTCAATTTCACAAGTAAAATCACGATGCTGAAGAACCTGGATTACCTGGACACCTAATATCTAATTTTGGCCTCTTTCAACAGTTCTGACAGATGTTGTGACATTGCCTGTGGAAGTTAAACTGTCTAAATTGTACAATTACCTGTGGAAGTCAAGCTGTCAGAATGACACAACTGAAATGCACACATGCAAACTTTCTAATCAGACAAACCTCATTGAAACGAATAGAAAAAACCATAAGGGACTCTGAACTGAGGGTGTGTGTCACAAAAGCAAAACAGGAGTTTAGAGACTACGGTTCAATGCCTGTTTCTCCTACTGAGGCTCACACAACCTGCAGCATATATCTGATATGCCTAAGAGGAATAAAATTAAATCATTACTTGTATGCCTCAATAAACCACTTCATTTTTCAGACTTTGTTTTGCAATAAAATCTAGCAAAAAATTCTGTATTCAAAGGAATTTACTGTTATTATGGCTTTAATATAGTAGCATTGATAACCCACCCCTCAGTTTTCTCCCACTAAAATAGAATAAGAGGCTCTTGCATAAAAATAAAAATAAGATACAATAAAACCTGTCAAAAGATGTGGTACTAACATTGTCTTAAGAAAAATTATGACATTCATTAATGGCTGATCATTAATACATCTTAGCAAGAATAATCTCCTTTGGATTTTTTGTTTTGGTTTTTTTTTTTTTCCTCTTCAGCAACACAGTAATGTGTATATAGATGGGAAAACTGTGAAGACACCTTGTTATTTAATTGTTCATTTAGAGAGTCTGAGAGTGACTTTATTGCACCAGCATACAGTCTAGGAATTATACAAGTCTGTATGGATTCTTACACAGAATTACATCTTCCTGCGAGGATGCTGTGATATCTGTGAAGATTCTGTAACATTGCGTTCATTTATGAGAAATTTAAGCATAATGAACTTCTGATCTTTTAATTATATTGAAGAAATAAAAGGTCCAGCAGATGACAGAAAGAAGGAGAAATAAGTATGATGAAGTGATTTGCACTTTGACTCATTAATACACACACATAAAATACCTCCACAGTAAACACTTCATTGAAGAAGCAGCACCAGATTAACTCACTGGGTTCTCTTCTTTGCCAGCTGGACAGGTTTAAATTTACTTTGATAAATTTACTTTCTTTTGCCTACAGCTTGTCTTTATATTTGAATGCTGTAATTTATAGTACTTGAAAACACACAGAAAAATAAATAATACCAATGGGTGACGGTTGCTCATCATGGAAGAGGGAAAAAAAACAACAGAAAGAAAAAGCAGCAACAACATAATTTACAAAGATAAGAAATTTTGCATATTTTCAAAAATGAAACCAACAAAAAACCTACACAGGAACAGTCACGTCCTAAAGGATTGAATAAAACCTTAAAAGGCAAATTGTAATTTTTTTTTAAATGAATGAAAAATAATTAAAGAATATACCACTGTTAGAAATAAAAGTTCACAAGATGTGGACTTATTTTCCTGTGTGAGCACTTAAGCATGTTTTTAGAAAGACAAATGAACATTTTGTCAGATAAAGAATTGAAGTACATTTTTCACTGCCTTTTTCCTTCTTTTAAATTCAGTCTAGAAACTACCTATATTGGTGTTAGCAATGAATACAGAACACAGAAAATCTAGCAACACAAATGTTTTGGAGATGACAGAGAAATTCTATCTCATCAGAAGAAAACAAAAAGAGGCTTCATAATTCAGTTTTGATTCCCAAAGCATGTGCATTCTCCCACACATTTCTGTATTCGCAATACTTTACACTATCAAAAATTGAACTGATAAGAATCACATCTCTTAATCACCATTGCCTCACAGACCTATATCCCCTGCCTTTATCCCAGGTTCCTTTTTCAAATTAAGTCTCTGATACTTGACTAATTATGGTTAAAATGAGATGTTGGGAGGAATTAACACTGCAAAGACAGTGCAAATATAAGATCAAGTTCACTTTTCATATTTTACAATCAATATATTGCTCTCTTCTACTTATTGTCTGTGTAATGTCTAATTAATGCTGATCTCCCGATGTGAGATGACTTGACAGATGTAAAACTTTATCACATGTAAGGTACTGAATATTTAATTCCTGAAGAAGTCTTCTCTTATTTTGAACACAGACATCTAGATTCAATCCACGCATAAGGACAACGTAATCCAATTATTAACTAAATACCTCTTGATGTCTCTAGTACAGTGCAAACCTTTATGACTGAAATGAATCTGGACTGACCATTAATGATGAGAGTTTCAGCCATAAAAGATTATATTATCATCCTATAAATATCAAATTATTGTGGTTGTTTGTTTCTCCTGTGTTGCCTTAATTATCATCTGTGAAATCTTTCACCCTTATCTCAAGGGCAAAGGAAAGATAGGGTAAGCAAGACAAAGAATAATGTGTGGCTTCTGAGAAACAGATGACAACTATTTAGGCTTATGTGGATTACCTCAACATGAAATAAATTGGTGGTTTAAATTTAGCTCAATGTAGATATGATTTATCAATGAAAAAACACAAGTAAACTACTTACTGGTAACTCAAAGGTCAAAAAGATCTAAGATCCAAACCACCACCTGACCAATGACTGACTCTTGGCACTGCTGTTCATTGCCGCTGCACCTGTTCTCTGGATACATTTTGGAAAAAGTAGATGATAAGGGCCTGTGTGTCACCTCTCATGGCTGTGAAACTTTCTTCAGGTGAAACTGTAGACAGGTCAGTTGTATGAACACACCCCCAGTAACATTCAGGGAACAGATTGGTTCAGGAGCTGCAGCATTAAGTTAGCAAACTATGTGTGACAGGAAAAAGAAAAAAAAGGAAAAAAGAGCACACTTTTTATACTCTCCAGAGATCTCTAAATGTTAAGTGACAGTATGCTAAAAACAAAACAGAAAAATCAACTAACCAACCAACAAACCAATCACAACAACAACAAAAAGTAGAATATAATATTTCTTTAAAAGCAGAAATCCCCCTTCCTCACTTTCTTTCAGAAGCAGTGTATTATCATGTAGAGGACAACCCCTTACATCTCAGAAAAGGATTCTAGTATGGTGGAAAGACTCTCAGTCAAGAAAAGCTACATTTTACTAAAATCTCAAAAGTGGATGTGATTCAACTTTGAAATTGACACTATATTTCAATATACTCTTTTTCCCCCCACAATTTAATGCTTTGACTCCAATCCTATGAAGTCCATAAGCTAAAATCCATAAGCTGATCATAAAATCCATGGTGGGAATAAACACATACATTGAGACTTTCCAGTAAAGATTTGCACAGGTACCATATCAATTCTCTTTTATGAAGAAGGGAGCAGCAGCCCTCTCCCCCTTCAAGAGGAATACAGGTGGAATACAGAGGAATTGCTGCCATTCAGATGAAGTGTAAACTTCTGACAATAGTCAGAAAGAAATCAGAAGGAGATTAACATGATCATTTTTTTCTTATTATTATAAAGAATAGTGATAAAGTAGTCCTAATGAAGACCACCAGGATATCAAAGAAACAAAGCAATGCTTGAAAGAAACTTCGGAAGCTACCCTGATTACAATGCCTAGGATATGACTGACTGAGCCCACTGTTAGTAGCTTTCTCTCTCATAAACAGAAAAAATATAGTTTGTCAAGATTTACATAAAGAACCTACATTGTTACAGACATTCTTGTTCATTTATTCATATACCTTGTTTCTATAAAATCTAATCTTAATTTTATCTTCTATCTGAATGCCACAGATTTTATCCCAGTTCTTACATTGATGTTAGTACTGGAGGGAGAAGGGGTTGTGTTGAGGTTTAACTCATTACATATATAATAATACAATTAACAAATCTTCTTGACTAATGAGTTAAAGGCTGATTCATACCCTAAGCTGTCTTATCTGTCATCCTTTACCTCCACATAGAGAAAAAAAAAAAAATTCCCCCTTCCTTTTTGTGCTTCTTCATAAACATGACTTACAATTTTAAACAAAACATATAATCTTCAAGCTCTAATTTTTTTCTAACTCTACAAAAGCCAGACCTAAACTGAAAACAGAAGTTAATAAAATAATTCTGTCTTTGCAGCAATTTGCATAGCAAAAATGTTTCACTCACATTAAACAAGAAGATGAAAAACATTTTTCAACAAGATAATGCCAAACTGAACTCAAAGGTCTAAAATCTTGGCTTGTTATACCATCCCACACTAATCCTTTCACTGCCAGCAGTTGATTCATATCAGTGAGTATTACAATATAATGTAATTAGTAATGGTAATATTACCACAAATAGTATAAACAGCTCTGCTCTACTGCCTTTAAATTATTTTTGTAAGCATGTTAATAACATACCATCAAGCATCAATACAAATCCTTGACAGCTTCTTGAAAAAAGATTATGCGTGTCTAAGCAATTTTCTCATACACAGGTTTTCTTTAGAAAACATGTTGTCACTATTCCATTAGCTCAAAAGGGAGGGTATGCATAAAAGAATCTCTGCTAAAGAAGTCTGACTGCTAGCCAGGAAAGCATATGTTCAATAGTCTGTATTTACTACTGGCTGGGTTAGGGCTGTAGGTAGCACAGCACCAAATGAATTTCATCTTGAAAAGACGTCTAGCAGTGTAGTGAATGAACCCTTTGAATGGCACAAATACTCATTTTAAAAGTATTTCAACAGGGACTGTTGAAAGTGTGAAAGAAAACAGTAGATTAACAGATATCTAGAGCAGACATCTTAGATCTGAGCCAGAGTCTCTGAAGTCCACCAGAATCTAGATGGTGTCCTAAACTAGACACCTTTCTGGAACAATAAAAAAAAATTCTCGTACAACATCTAAAAAAACCAAAAAACCCAACAAAACAAACAAACAAACAAACAAACAAAACAAAGTAAAAACAAAAACAAACCAACCCCAAGAAAACACACAACCAACCCTAAATCCAATATGAAATTTATGTATTTTTGCTGAATAATCTACCATAATTTAAGGGTACCCAACTCCCCATAGTCAAATGCTACATAAATGGCAAAGATAAAAAGAGTCTGTAACTCAGCACTCCGATCCATATTACATTGATCTACCCTCTGGAAGTGCCACTACTTTTGCTATAGATGAAGCCCAGCATAGGCATCTATCATTTTGTTGTCAAGAAGTTCAGCAAGGATCTTAGGATCATTGTTCAAAGATATTTTCCATATTGTAAGATGGTTGGCTGATTTGATTCCCTTTCTATTTTGCATGGAACTATTTGCTTAATAAGATATTCAGAATGCCAACAGGTATTCTTATCACTATGATAAAATACATATGAGCCTAGGGAAAAGTCACTTTTGTCAGGTTAAATTATAAAGAGACGGAAAACAGATTTTTCTCTAATCTCTTTTTTCCTTTTTTTTTTTTTTTCAAAATCATATTTTAACTCATTAATGGAGGTATTTGAACTTGGTGTACTTCAAAATTTTCTATGTCTGTAGTCAATATCTTCCATGGAATATTTCAGTCTAAATTTTTTAAGTTTGGGTACTACAAAGGTAAAATGGAAATGTGGATTTGATTTTAGCTTGTCTGGTTATTTGGTTGTTTTTTGAGGGGAATGTTGGGAAGTTGTTGTTATTGTGGTTTCTGGGATATTCTGTGAAAGCATGAACGATCATAATTATGGCTATTGATGGAAATTTACTTCCATGGGTATACTCACAGTTTATCCAAAGGAAAATTATGTTACATGATTGTATTAAATATTTTCTATTATATTTTCATTTATCCATACCTTCACAATCATTTTACTTAAACCATAATTCTTGAGGAATGAAATCCATCTCTTCTGACTTTCAATTTTTTCTTGTTTGGGAAGCCAAGAAAATGGAAAGGATTCCTAAGTCAGCCAAAAAAGAATCCTCAAATAAAGAGAACTTTATTTGATCCTCAAATAAAGAGAACTTACCATTACGTGTTTGGATCAGTCATCGGTTTCACTTCTAGGGCTGAGTCAGAATTTTACAGCTGCTTCTTCTGTTTTGATTTCACTTAACACTTTAACATTTGAAGTGGATGATGCTTAACAATTAGCAATATTATGCTAAGATAAGCAATAACTTTTATTCTTTAATTAAGGGTCATCATGAAGTCATTCCTCCTGTTGTGAGATACTACTTAGAGAAGAGGAAAGAGTCTTTCAACATCCCCACCATGTAAGGATTGCTTAGGATGTGAAGATTAGAGGTCTATTACATCATTCATTTCTATGACAGCTGACCTGAAAATGTAGAGAAGCAATGTACATATCTTCCTTTCCCTTGCTTTGCCTACAACACTCATACAGAACCAGGACTGACCAGGAAGACATAGTTCAGTAACTCAGTTTCAGTTTAGGCAGCCAAGATGAGCCTCTTCATTACACCCAAGCTATTGACAAAAATAATTCACTTGATTATTCTATAAACTTTAAAAACCAACAGTTGTGCAAGTTTTATATTGCATTGGCATTCAATGTCCTATTGCAAATCTAATATTTCCCAAAGTTATACAGAATCCTCTCATAACCAGGTGATAACATAGCAATATATTTGAAGTTTTTAACTCTGAAATCATTCTTTTTAATTATATTCATGAAATTCAATATTATCCCAAGAAGATATAATCATATCAATGATTTTAAAATCCATTTTACTATGATAATTACTTCTGTCTGATTTCACAAAAGTAGACAGCAGTTAGTGTCATGATACAATTCCAATATTTAATTACACAGACTACTTTAAATTCTGAATTTAGGAAAATGAAATAATTTTAAAAGTCCTCAACTGTAAGTACAAATGAGTAGTTTAGTGTCAAAAGAAAATAATTTTATGAAGCCTAAAAGAAACTGTGAGAACCATGTAAGAAGTTAAATACTGGAAAGGGAAATGTATAAATTAGCTTTTTTAAAGTAAAAATTTTGTCTGGTATGTTTTACTGAAAAGCATTTACTGCAGGAGTATTCCACAAAGTTCTTCAATTTGTTACATGGATCCATCAGCTAATTGTTTTTACTTGCCAAAAACATTCTAGTCAGCACGTGTAACAAAAATCCCTTTTTTTTTTCTCTGCACAGCTTTCATTTGAATGGGTCATCACAGCAGTTTATCCTATGTTCCCTCTCTTGTATACACATATCTTACTTATTTATTTGTATCTGGATAAGCAGGAGGTAAAACCTAAATTCCTGCCCTATGTTTGATTGAGGATTGGAGAAAAACCTCAATAGCTGAAAACAAACTACTTGAAAATTTGAACTCAATTCAACATCTAATTGCCTGAGACTTTAAATTCCTCTGGGCTGATGAGGTACTAAAGAGGAAGACCCTCTCACTTTCAAAATTTTTTAGTGTAGTTTTCAAGTCAGCACAGCAGCACTGTATAATTTTCTGTGTGCATACTCTATACAGTACTGATCATTCTTCTAGAGAGAAAAAAAAAATTAAAAGATAGGCAGTTCTTTATTTCAGAAAACAGACTCCAAACCAAGATTTACAACGAACAATTCATGCTGGTTCTAGAAAAAGCAAGAGATAAGCAAGCACCCCTCAAGCTTTCTCCCAGCTTCTGATGTTTTGAAAATCAGCCTGACAGCTATTTAGAAATCCACAACTGTTCTCATTATTTCATTTTTATGCAGCGTAATGCCTTAAACAACAGATAAAACTGATTACATGAGTAAAAAGAAATTAGTTAAAGCTGAACTGTCCTATAGGGACAACTGTGAGGCTTTAGAGAGTGTTTTGAATTTTTTGTTTTTCAATTCTCTCTTTAATAAAGACTAGTATTTAGTGACTCAAACCACACATGTTTTGGACTCTTCAGTACTATTACTCTTTGAGTATCCAATAACAGAAAAAAAACAAACAAAAAAAACCCCCACAAACAAACGTAACAAATCATGATTTTAAGAAGTCCAGTTGATACAAACAGCAGCAACATATTTATTTAATATTCTGTCCATAGAGGGATATTCTCACTGTTACAGAGTTCAACAGAAGATGCTACAGAATGTCTTTAGCTGAAAACACTACATTTCCCACTGTGTCTCCCATGACAACCAGGCTGCTCTGAAAACAAACTGTACCACCCGAAGGCATCAAGAGTAGTAGAAAGAATTTGCATTCTTCCTTCTGTTGGCTTCACCAGAAAAAAATTGAGCTTCAGCACTTTGAGAACTAAAGGAAAGTCTCAGTTTTCCTTTGCAAAATCCTGCATACAAATGAATGAAGAATTGCATCATAACAGCATAAACACATATCCATATAAAGAAAAACAAATCTGAAAATCTAATTCACTTGCTCTGACAGAAATCTTGAGATATCAGTAAAACTGAAAATGTGAGTGACAGTTCAGGATACAAGGGCTTATACCAACAGAATTAAGCAGCTGCCATTTGCTAAACTCCAGAATTTAGCAAATGTTCACAAATCCTAATCAAATCTTTTCATGGTAATTTTTTTATTTCTGTAAACTTTCATTGACGTTTACACAATCTCACACTTTGTAGCCCTCACTTTCTTCTCTTTTTCTGGGCACATCCAATATCAGTACTTAAATCACATAGCCCACCAGTTATGTCAGTTCCTTGAACTGACTAAAAACTAGACCTGCCTCCCCAAATTATTATTTTTCCTAGAAGAACAGAACAATCACTAGTGCTGACACAAGAGAGGTGGCAAGAACAGACAGCTGGAGGCAGGGAAAAGAGCACGACTTGCCTTTTTGGCACTAGTGTGATCAAAACTGGTGCTGATAGATCAAAGAGAAGGCAAGAATTTTATATGACAGGAGATGCATCTCATTCCATATTCTTCTCCTGAACTGGAAAAGCATGAGATGAACATGAATTCCCATTAGAACTAGCTTTATTATACAGTCAGCTAACACCAGTACTTTTTCACTATCTGGAACAATGATCTGATGATTTATGGTATTGGAAGCTAGGCTATCATTCCACAAGGGGCACATGGAGAAGGATCTTGACTTTTAAAAACTTAGGAAAACAAGTTCTTTAAAGGACCATGTAGCCACAGAACCAGAGGATTTGGCCAGAAGCATCTGTACTTTTCTGTTTCCTTGGGAGTCATTAAAGTAAATGTTCATCAGACATCTACCACAATAGAGCCTATAAAATGTACCTATATTGTATTTAAAAAGGGAAAGAAAGCCAAAATAAAATGTTCACAGTAAACTACAACTGCTTGCTCTTCAGATCTACCACATGACTTCTAATTTCACATTAACAGGAAAGAAAGTATAAAAAGCACATTGAAAATATGTTTCTGTGAAGAAATAAATTTAATTTAATTAGTACTAATACTGATTAAAAACACAAAAAGAAAAAAAATTAAAACATAGCATAGAGCCTTCAGGAGTAAAAGGTAATGATTTTTAATATCAGTGGTCCACCCTTGTCAATTATTAGAAGTGTACACCTGGATAATGTACTTAACTGAAACAGTGAAGATTTAACCTGTTTGCCTTGAATATTTACTGAATAGTATAAAGTAATCACTTCTTCAAATAAGTGTCTGGACTTGGAAACATAATGTGGTTTTTCTTTCCAGAAAGATCAATTTGCAACCAAACAATCTCAGACCTGAAATTTCCGAGTAAATGAGTTTCTATAAATCTTACCTGCACCTGAAAACAGCAGTCAAAACTTCTCAGACCTTTCTTTCTTTCTTTTTATTAAAATTTTGATTGTACAATTCTAGAAATTATTAAGAGCAAGATTCAAAAACTAATTACTTCCAGATGTATTTCAATCTCATTGTTAGTCATCATCCCAAATTCATGTCGACCTTATTATATACATATAGTTATTAAAATTAAAAATGCCATAATGAAAAACTTTGAATATACCCTAGAAATATTAATCTGTACCGAATAATAAATGTATTTGGAAAATAAACCATTTAAAAAATATTTTTGCTTTTCAGAAATCTGCACAGATCTTCTTCCCTCTCAACTAAAATAAGAATTTGACTTTTCCAAAAGCACATGTGCAACTTCTCAAATTTAGGTCCTCAGAACTGGGATTAGAAGAGGGGAGCCAGAAGACCAGCAGCAGCCTGTGAAGTTAAATTCATTACCTACAAAATCCACACATCAGCAGTTTTGCCTAAATATTGTGTGAACTATGTATATGTCACTCATCTATAAGTAACTTTCCAACCAATAGAAAAAGCAATATTTTCAATCATTGATAAAGGCAGTATATAAATAGAGTACCTATTCTGTTTTAAAATGCAACATACTGCTTATCTTAAGACATTTCACAATGGCAAGGCACCAGAGCATTCACTTCTTACCCAGCTTTGTTTTACTGTGTGAGATCTGAGCTAAACTAAATGCCACCATTTGATGAGCTGCACCAATCTGATCTGAGAGCTTCTGCTGTACAAATGCCCAATTCCCTTGCTCTGATCCCTTCTCTTACTGAAACAGATCCAGTAATCTCTGTTGTACGCTGAAGCTAGCCTCAAAGGAGAAAGTCTTTTCTATGGCAGTTCTAGGGAGACTAACACTGTTGATAGACATTGCTAAGCCCTCAGATATTCAATCTCTTCCAAGTCAGTGAATTTTAAAAGAGTTTCTTGTAGCATAGGGTTCACTGTTTGATATTTTGCACTTGAATATGTGCCAATTCACCTTTCAGCTCCATTGGTTGCTGAGGTAAAAACATTTGTTTGGAATTTGTCCATTTTTCTGAAATGGGAAGGTTATTTCTCAGAGTCTAACAACCCTGACATATTGATAGGGCTGGAGGGGTTAACATTCCTCTCAATTAAAATGCTGTGGCTTTCAAACTGAGTGAGAAATTTGATAATGTAGACAGCACATATAAAGCCTTTAGCTTGCAAACGACGGAGAATATGCAATCCATCATCTAAAAAAAAACCCATAAGAATTGTCCTAGCATGAATGATATCTTTCCCAGAACTACTACCATTGGCATCCTGCACCATTTCACACTGCTATACAGAGAAAATATGAAGTATTCCTGAACTGTTCAAGAATACAAATGCATTTGGTCTTTGATTAATTGCATTAAAACCACAAACGTGAAGCCTGCACACAAAGAAATGGGTGAATAGGACATTTTTTCCTCTTTTATTTTTGTCTTGTTATAAAAGTGCTACTGTTTTCACTTTTAGGACAGGTGCCAGCAACACTGAAATTCACTGGAAATATGCAGGTGTTGGCCAGAAGGAAAGTTTTGCCATGACTGTCAAGGGTTCCTATAAAGGATAAAGGAGGTGGGAGTGGTGGTCAAGAAAGTATGAAACTGAGATTTTCAAGGTGATTTTTTACTTATAGTATTATGCACCACATTTCTTCTACTAGTTTTTTGTTTTAACCTTTCCCATGATCCGAGTATAACAATTCCCTTCCTGTCCCAGTGAAATTAAACTATTTTTTCAGGTTTTTTTCTCTTCATATTATATTCTGTCTCTTCAGACATTTTATTGCTTATTGCGCCCATGCCAGGCAAGTGTAATCTTACTGCCTTACCTTGCAAATCAATCAATTCTATTTTGCTAACAGTTAGAACACTAACCCAGAGTGAGTGACATCTACTCCAAAACCAGCACTTTGAGTTTGATCTGTGCGCGCTGGATTATTGAACCATAACAACTGACAAAAGGAATTTAAGAAGATATTAATGTTTGTGACCATTTAATTAAATTCTAAGGGTGACATTTGTCTAGCCATACCTATAGTCTGAGCCATTTGCAACTGGAGAAGCCCTACAGTCTGTTTATCTTGTCAGTTAAAGAGAAGCAAACACCTAGAACAGGTAAGATGGTACAAGTCCTGGTGGCAAAATTCTTTTATTTTCCCTTTAAAATACAAGTGCAGATGTCTATATTGCAACAGAAATGTGAAAGGCAGGAAAAGCACGTTTGAGTTTAGAAAATTTCTCGTTGTGAGTTTTGCAAAGCCATCAAAAAGAGTCACCACACCAGAAACTTTCAACTATTTTTGGGCAACATCATTGAAAGTTTGAAGTTCAGATGTCAAAATGTCTTTAATCAGATTTTTCTAAGAAATGGTAAAATCAGAGACACATTTTAAAATGTACAGATCTTTGCATATCTGTGAGGCAAAAGATGTATTTAGTAACATATTTGCCCTAGCAAATTGTTAATTGTAATGGAATAGGAGAAGAGTACACTGCAGTCTACTTCAAACTATCCAACTCTGCCTGTCATTTGACTGACTCTGAAAATAATAAGGAAAAGAAATAGGAGAGTATAAATAGCAAGTATTCAAGAAATATAAATGATTTGAGAACAATTAATTAATATTCCAGGCCATTTGACCTATTAACAGTGTTCTGGTTACTGCAGAATCTCAAGGTCTGAGCCTAGACTGAAGTGTTAATGCTACATGCAGGGTGACAACAGACAACAATCATGATGGAGGGCAGGGAGGAAACAAAAAAGAGAAGTGGAGAGAACAGAAGAGAACCTATACACAAAGAAATCACAAAAATTATATTATCTGTACATGCAAAGCTGTGTTGAAGAGTCAGTTTCTTGAACCTAGAACATCCTCCACAAGATAACACTTTTAGTGTGAAAATTAATTGTTAGGATCAATTTACCTCAATATAAAAATAAAATAAAATAAAAGTCAGTTCTATAAAATTCAAACAAATGAGAATATCCAACATAATTAACAGACAAATTATTTATTATTCACACCAAAAGAAAAACTTACAAAAGCTTATGGATAATATTCACAAATTGGATGTATCCAAACCCACACTGACAGGGTTCTCCTGAGAGGGCTGTAAGACTGGCTGGTGTAAGTTTAGTCCACTGTCTATAACTTGCATGGCAATTAGATGAGATCCTTGAGGGATTAAAAATGCTATTACATTCATCCTTAAAAAAGCAAGAAAAAGAGACACAGAGAATAATGCTATGACTCTCAAATTAGGAATCTGTAACATGATAGAGAACATAATAAAAAAGTTATCAGGAATATACAACATGGATTTATCAATACTAAGTCATGCTTGACTGGTTGAGAGCGCCAACCTGACACCTTTGATGGAATGTTTGGCTGCAAAAGACAGTGGATGTAACCTCTCTTGGCTTTAACAAGACTGTAGATATTAAATAAAACGCTTTCTTCATATGAAAGATAAGGAGACAGGGGCTAGAAAAAAGGATTGCTGTGTAGGGTGAAGTTTGGTTGTATTAACATGAAACTAAAGCTGGGCACCTGGCTAAGTGCTGGTAACAAGCACATTATCCCAGTGGTTCATTTGTGGTTCTAAATTGCTTAATAACCTAATTTAAACACTGGATGACGACACAGACTGCACCCTCAACAAGTTTGAAGACAGCAACAATATTGGGTGAGTGCTTGACCTCACAAGTTGAAGGGATTCAATCCAGAAAAAACTGGATAAAACTGAGGACTGGAGCAATAGAAAATTTATGAGACTCAACAAAGAGAAACACAAAGTTCTAAGAAACAACCCCATGCAGACTGGAAACAATAGCCCTGTAAAAGGCATCTGAAGTTTAGGACTTGATGACAGGTGTGTGCATCTCATGGCAAATAAGGAATGTTTTAGATGCTAGGAGCACGGTTGCTGAAAATCACTATCCTCCTTTGCTCAATATCATTGAGATTGCATCAGTAGGGCTGATGAAAAACTCAGGAGATTGTGGCAGGTAATATTAGTATTAACATATAACTATTATTATTACATTTACATATTTTTTTTATCACTGTATTTTCTAAAAAGGTGATTATTCAGAAAGGATAAGAATAGGTAACTGATTTTCAGTCACTGCTGTATGACAGACGAATGATAACCACACTTTAAGTCATGTTTCACATCGAAGAAAAATGCTTGTTGTGTCTCTTCGGCATTTCTAAGCATCTAACAACACTGTCACTATTCTGCAGTGCTTTACTAGAAACTCCAGAACTTGGATCCATAAAGGTAACTGGAAAGGTAACTGGAAGGTAACTGGAAATACCTCTTAGTCATATTGACAATAGGCTTTCAGCCATATACCATAATTTGCATCCCCACAGGATTTTTTTTGGCAGGGGGCTGTTGAAGGCAAGTGGGTGGAGAAGGGGAACACAATTATATACAAATTAATGAAGACTGAAAATTGTTTTAAGACTTGGGAGGTAAAAGCAGAGATTTTTTAACCTAGAAATGAGTTTTTCAGTGAGAGAGGCCAATATTTTCCAAATTTTCAGAAAAAGTCTGCAATATTATGATTTGATTTGCCGCCATCTATTGCATAATTTTCCCATAATTTCATATTTCTTTTACACCACTCACAGTGCTTTGATTAGAAGTGAAGAACAGCATTTGGAGAGCAGTAAAATAGCTTCATTTGTCTAGTGCTGAACTGTTTAGTGAAGAATTACCTTCTTATACCTCCTCAAATGACACTGGTGAGAGTAAAAATGAGCATAAGGACAAATGAACAATTATATTTGCCAGGTAGCTTTAAATATTTTAAAACGGCATATGGGAAATTGCATTGCTACAAAGCAATACAAACAGGGGCAAGTGAAATTGTCTTGAAAAAACCTAATTCTAGTTGTTTATTTAAAATGCATACTTATTAAAATGGCAATGTCAGTAATAGAGAACAAAAGATGCTGGTAAGGAAATGGAAGGGAACACAATAAAATCAGGAGATTATATGCCACTGTCAATATACTTAGATGCCTTGGTTTGAAGATCATTCAATGCAAATAAAAACAAAAAAGTTCTGAGACTAAAGGCACAGCAGAGGCATGTGGAAATTGAAAAGATGTTTTGTATTGCACAGCATCAGGAGGTGTACAATCCGTGATGGGCATGAGATGATTTCTCGGGGAGTTTTGTCATACCAGAGCAGAATTTTGCCACTATGTTCACTTGAAGAACTGAGACTGGGACAACTAGCACAGCTGCCTATAAAAAGCTTTTGCTATCTGAAAGTCACACAGAGGAGCATCACTTATGACAGCAATAGACTTAGAATATTTGTAGGAATTGTAGAACTACTGAACTGTCACATAATGCTGTCATGCAACAGATTTAATTTGCCCTTGTGAAAATTACAGAAATAACAGAAAGAAGAAATGAATGCTACGCTTGCATATTAAGAAAAAAAAAAAGAAAGCAATGAGAACAGGAGGATTTAGGACGAGGTTGAATAAATAATAAAGATGATGTTGGCATAATGAAAATATAAGGTTTTCATGACATAGCATGTGAACCTATTTTCTTGTGTAGATTATCTCCTTAAATATTCTTGAACCAAAGAACTGCGTTCAGTTCTTAAGAATTTTAGAATTAAAATATAGAACTATGGATTAAAATAAAACAAAATAAAAATTACTTTTTAATTTTATATTACATTTTATATTTCTAGGAGTAGCTTTATTTGTGTCAAGTGTTCAATATAAGTTGGTATGTGAGTCTTCATGAGTCTTCATCCATATCTTAATTGAAAAGAATTTGGTAGAATCAAAGGACATAAGGAATAAAGATCCTATCTGGTTCTGAAACAGATTAACAAATAAATTCTTTGATGTGGTTACAGAACTGTTCATCTTCACCTTTCTACTCTAAATTTGGTCCCCTTCTATTTGACTGAAACTTTCACTTACTTTTTCATAAAGTTTTCTTATATTTGGTTCTACTGGAAGGAGCTTTGCTTTGTTGATCCATGGAGGAGTAGCAAAAAGGCACAGTTCTAGTATTTATTGATATGCCATAGGTGAACAGAAAATACAATATATTTTTATTAAAGAACTAGTCTTAAATTTTGCTGCCTCTTCTTTTGAGCTGGTTTGGCCATGAAGCTTAAATGTGTTAGTGAGCTAGGACACTGAGGGGTACTATTTCTGAGTAACCCGATTGTTGCTGCTCTTGAATTTGTGGATTTTAAGGAAGGAAGACTACAAGAAGGAAAAAAAAGTGCAGTTGGGAGAGAGAAATCTGTGAGATTGCCACTTGTAGAAGTAGTCACACACTGAATTTCTAGGTGCATATCTAATGAAAGAAGCACTAGTAGTGTTTCTTTTGAGTTCTAAAATTAAAAGGTTAGATTGAATTGCAGAATGCCAACCCCTTGTTTCATACTCCAGGACATGACAAAAACACTGCAAATAGATTTATTAACTGATATTTATTGACTCTGCCCTTAATAAACCTCCAGGGATGACAAGTTTTTCTCTCTCCTAGTAATCCATTTTCAGATGATGGTGCTTTGCATCTATCACAGGGAAAAATCTTTTAATCTGAGTTTTCAATGTTGCAGTTTAAGCTAAACAGTTCTTGTTGAATGCACCATGGACATAACACAGAGAACAGATGATTCCTTCCCTATTTACAGTAGCCTTTCATGTGCTAAATTTTCTGCATAGGGACAAATATGATGCAGCCACATGGGGACCAAGCCAGTGTCTGATAAACTCAGTGCATAGACACTTCTCTAATCATTTTATTATATGTTGTGCCAGATGTCCCATAGAGCCATTGCTATATTTTTCCCAGCAGGAAAGGAAGAAGGAGAAAAACCTTTATTGTTATCTTTACTTGTGTGAAATGCTTAGACACCGCAGTGATGAAAACCATATGAGAAGACACCCTACCTTCTTTCAAGAATAATTTACCCACTTCCAAGAATTGCAATGGCAGCTGCTATTTCTCAAAGCCTTTCCAAAGCAACCAGTAGAAATGTCACTTACATCAGGCTTTGAAATATGCGCAGGATCAGCTGTACCAATGAAATCTAGCCAAAATACTATACTAGATTAAAAAAGCTAAAGAAAAATTAATAGTATTTTTTTTCATATATTAATATTCTGTGTAAGTATTGAAAGAGAATTTTTTTCCAGTAGTTTATCTTTTAACTTTTTTTTTTTTTTTCCACTTTTGAGCGCAAGCAATAATTACATTAATAGGGTACAGGTACCATCAGATAAAGCCTGTCCTACCCATGTTTCCAAGCCCAATGTAACAATTAGTTTTTCTCAAACTTCAGTGTGTTTTTTTTTAAACAAGATGGAGGTATGCCTACTAATTTTACAGTTTCAGCTGCTACCTGCCCTTACTCCCTCACATGCAAACAGTTTTTCTTTTAAACAGTAAGACTAGGAACCAGAAATACGAGATAGAGAAGCAGGATAGATTTCTGTATAAAGCATGAGAAAGCAAAAAAAGACAAGCTGTACACAGTTGTAAAAACTTTCTTTAGGACCTTGAAGCATTCTCCCTACTTACCCCATGTATGACCATATATGACCATAGATTGCTTGTATAAATATCATCACTCTTTCTTGTTCCTTAGATTCTTGCACTACAAGCTTCAAAAAAAGCTTATACAAGTTAGCGAAGGAGCATTTTATCGAGTTCTCAGGTTTTCCTGAGTTATATCCTAATATTAGATACACTGGCTTTACCAGTCAACACATCTGTGAGTGTGGTCTACTCCCCCAGCAGACCACTCAGTCAGTAATAAATATCAGGGAAAACTTAAAGGATGTATTTGCTTAAAGCCACATTTTCAGTGATGAGCCATGCTATAGGACTATGTAAAGTCAGAATTCATTATTAATAGAATTAGGATTGCCCTCAGTTACTCTAGAGTTGCTTTTGCAATTAATTAGCCCCTAACCAGCCCCAGGTTTGTTACGCTTTGAGAGTCCTTAAATATGCAGTTTTCAGTCTTTAAAGGTGCTACACAATTACCCAGAGTGATGCTCAGAAAGAAGAGATCTTTTCTAGACTAAAGCAAAAGCAACACCCACTCCCCTTGTTTCAGAGTTATTTGTTCCCATTTGGTCTGTCGTTGATTACTGGACATCATCTGGGTAGTTCAGTCAATTATGTTTTCTCCTGGTCCTGATCCTCAGGAACTTCCGAGTTTTGGCCACTGCAGCATTGCAGCCATTGGAAATTGGTGACATTTTATTGACTACATTATTAAAAATATCAAATCTACAACCTTTTCTTTTATAATAATACCTCCTTTTGCTATATCAGTAGTCTATAAAGACAAAATGTCTGGGAATGAGGTCTTCAACTGAACATATTTCCCCTTGGGATATATTTTAGTTTTAGGAGAAAGTCTAAGGACTGTCACCAAACCTAATGAGGTTCGTCTATTGTTACTCTTCTTCACACTGTAACTTTATTTTCCCATTTTCAGTAAGTAGAGGCAGTAGCCTGAAGGATAATTACTGGACTAGCTAAATTGTAAATGTTTTTTTAGTTATTGATTTCTTAAAAAATTTGTTTTCAGAACAGTCAAGTTCAAGTTCAGTCAAGCTGTATTTGCAGAGCAAAAGTGAATGGGGTGAGGGGAGAGTGGGGTAAAGAAAGAAGGAGGGGGAAATGTTATCCAGCCATGAAGATGGTGTTGATAAAATTTATTGCTAAAAATTTAATATGTTTAGGGCCATGATGAAATGCTTATCATCAGCTTGCATTGCCTGTAGTCCTTGCTGATTCCAGCCCGCTCAGCGTATCCTAGTAATGAAATGAAATGGCATGGGCCCAGTGCCTGCAAAATAAAACTCATTTCATTACAGTTTGAAAGGCTTTCTTTTTCTTTTATTCCTTAAAGGCTAGACTCAGGGACATACAGATCACAAATCTTTATGGGGTTCTTCTTTTTTGTTTTGTTC
This sequence comes from Polioptila caerulea, assembly GCA_013397295.1. Taxonomy (NCBI): domain Eukaryota; kingdom Metazoa; phylum Chordata; class Aves; order Passeriformes; family Certhiidae; genus Polioptila; species Polioptila caerulea. Next base: position 435,289 of record VYXF01000778.1, on the reverse strand, counting down.
TGTTTTTTTTTTTAAAAAGTAATCGTTTAATATTTGCTACTAAAAGGATTACCAATAACTTAAATTTGAATTTACTGGCAATGACTCTGGTACACCTTTCCCTTGTACCCATATATGGTCACATAACTTCTATTTTAAGTACCTATTTTAAGAAGTTCTCTTTAGAATCAATGTCACTATTGAATAGTTAATATATTGGCTTCTTCTTCCTCAATTTTCCTTATTTACCCATTTACCCTCACCAAGCCATGGTTGTTCTAGCTTAACAATCATTTAAAGATTATAAAGAATCAACCAGGATTCATTGTCCCTGGACCTCTCCACTGGGGAAAAAAAACCCAAAAAACCCCACAAGATTAAATTTTTGATATGAAAAAACAAAGATGTTTATGTTTGCTTTGGGTTTATGTTTGCTATATATGGCAAATTCTCCATAGTTATCAATTTATGCACAAGCATAACTGGCACACCCTAGGCTGTGCCTGAAATACCACATTCTCCCAAACATTACATCACAATCTTTCATAATGTTCTTATGAACTAAATTTTGTTAAAGCAAAGTTTATCTATGCAAATAGTGAAGCTCTATCACGCTTTATCACACTTTTTTTTTTTATCACGCTTTCAAAACTTTTATTTCCCCCCCCAATAAAATTATGTTTATTTTAACATTAAAAACATACTTAGCACTTCCCAGACTTACTGTTAGTGAATAGCCAAATTCACCTTGCATTCACCCTACAAAACCATGTGTTTTCATTAAACTGACAATACTGGTGCCTCAATATTTGGCCTCTAGTACTTCATACTTCCAGCAATAAACTGATTGAGCTAAAAGTATCCATATTTCCACCATATAAAGAGTGTTCTGCCTGTATAAATGTTTTTACACAGGCATATGTATTTTATTATCAAATGTGCTAATCTTTCTTTTTCAGGATAAACCAAAACTGAATTCAGCCTGAAAGCTTATGGCATTGATAACACAAAGAACTCACTGTTTAATTTGTATTAAATCTGGGCAGGAGCTACAGAACTCTCCACTGAGGTGTATTGCTACTTTATAAGAAAACAGATTTTTAAAAGCAGAAGATGAAAATAGCTGCATTAATAATCTTCTTCCAAAGGATGGATAGGTACAGTGATTAAAGTGTTATCTTAGGGCTTTAATGACCTGAGTTCAAGTTTCTGTTCTATTTTTCTTATCTCTTTAAGACACAAAGCTACATGTCTTGTGTTCCCAAACTAATACAAATACCCAGATGTTTATGCTTCCCTGTCCTTGAAGATACTTTCAAAAGTTTTTTGTCAGTTTGTTTTGGTTTTGTTTTTTGTTTGTTTTTTATTTTAAGATTAACTACTTTCGATAGACACAAACTTGATCCAACTAAAATAAATTAATTCCAAGTGGACAGCATTTCAACATAATATTCAGTGATCCAGTGTTTAAAAAACAAACAAACAACCCCAAAAAACACTCACAACTATTCCTTGGCAAGCTAAATTGCTTGAAAACCGTTTATTGTCTTTCTGGTAATGTCAGACAAAATATCTTATCTTGCATGTGAAACATCTACCGGATAGAAAGTTACAGTCTTATATTCTACACTTCAGCATAGTTTCTCATATTAATAGAGCATAGCATCTAGAAATACAATTCAAATTAATGGCTTAAGACCTAAACCTTTCTTTTAACATCTTTTTCCTCAGACCAACCTATAATCCCACTTTTCTGTTATTTACCATTGTCAGACCCATTCTGAAGGCCCTCATTTGGGCGAGTGAGGGGATGAGCCAGCTGCAAAGTTGTACAGTACCAATTTGGCCTCACCTGAACAAAATTTTTAGCTAAATCTGGTGAGTGAGAAAAACTTATCAATTTCCAAACAGAATTATCTTCAGCAAGGTGCTGAAGATTTTAATTGTTCTACATGACTGGGTTACAAACCTTATTAAAATCCCCAGGAACAATCAACTTTCTGATTCATTTCTTGATACGTGTTTGCTGTCTTCTGATAGTAAATTACCGTGTTGGAAAACTTAACAGATAAAGACTTGAAACAGCAACAGACTACTTTCTCCTGTCATTTTCTAGAACCTTACAGGGCTTGTCACTTACTTATTTTTAAGTGGACTATATTTCTGTAAATTATGTCAACTCTTCACAAGGTAATGCTTTTTTCTATTATTTTAACTCACAATTCTGATACAGTAAAACACCAGATATATACTGGATTATAGCTGCTACAAGGGAGATCTGGGCATTTTACCAGCCAATCTGAACAGTTTCAACATCATTAGAAGGATGATGACACTTATCTGCCTGCTTCCCCAAACACATGCCACTTCCTTTCACCCAGTCTTTGGTTTACTAGCACTGCTACTGAGTCTAATGAACCAAAAATATCTTTTCCTGCATTGCAAAGCACAGTCTGTTATTAGGAAAAAATGTAGTCTTCAAGTTTGTTTGTAATAGATCTCTTACATCCAGAACAAAGAAAGGAATTGGAAAGGAAATAGTTTTCTAAACTCTGGCAATGAGATTAGAAAATCAAGTTTATAAACTAAAGGCATTAGAATGCAATGGCAATTATGGAGAACAAGCGTTGCTAACCTCTGGTGTGTATTTGACAGTTTATATTTCATCATAAAGATGACTAGTTGTTTGTTTCGGGGGGTTTTTTACAGAGCTGGAAAGTAGAGGAATCTAAGTAAAGTACTAAAAGTATCAGTGGTTTGGCTGGCTGAAATACATAATAGCAATCACAATTACTTGACGCTCAACGCTGACCAAATTCAGAGTCATGTTGGTAAGGGCCAAAGGAACTAGAGAAAAATGGAATGGAAGGAATTAGTGAAGAAGATACAGTAAAGAAAATACCAATCTGCATTCTGAAGGAGACACAAAGAATGAATAATGTTCTTTCTCCTAACAATGTTTTCTGCTAAGGCTAGACATATATTGGTGTGTGCACAAAAATGAACCATTCTCCCATACTGCACTAGATACATGGATACATAATTAATACAAAAAGATTGCTTATTTCCACTTCTTTATTAAAAAAAACCCCAAACATATAACATATGTAAAAATAGTTTTTAAAAATCTACTGAAATTGTATCTACAACCAGACTGTAAGTTGCTGCAATTATCGATATATCAAACATTTATGATTAACAATAATCTTCTCCAGACTGAGTTAATGTGCTGCAGATTTGAGAGTGAGTGAAGTCTGTCCAGGTTAAGTGATTCACTCTGCTGATTATTTTCCCTCAACATGAATTTGATGAGATATGTTGCCTCTGGAATCAGTTATCAATAACTGCTACTACCTCCAGCCACAGCTGAGAGCTCAGAGCCATAAAGTAGTGCAGTACTGCACAAAAAGAAGTACTGTAAACACTGCAGTGAGGTTTATTGAAGAAGTCTTGATTACCATGACAGTAAACTCCTCTAACCACTGCCAGGACAGTGAAAGGTAGTTACAGAATTTATTGACTCCTGTTCAAACCAAATATGTATCTACCCTCACTCTTCATTTTTATTTTTCTTCATCACCCAGAAGAACACAATTTTTTGGTTTATCACAAACCTTCTGTCTGTTCTGTCCTCTAAGTCATTTGTCACACTCCTCAAGGTCACAGGGGAGTCTCAGTGGGAGAGCATGTGTGTTGATTGATTGGTACTATGATGCTTATGTCTACCATGGCTGCTAAATGAGCTTCTTTCCCTTCTCCCCTTACTCTCTTTGCCTCCAAGCAACGACTTGATTGAAGGTGGAAGGAGGGGGTGGAAGGAGGGAGGGAACACCTCCAAGAAATAAAATCTCACCTATGAATTCAATTAGGAATGTTCATAAAGCAGTATTGTGCCTGGTGATCAACCTATCTTGTGTCACTGTCAGAGGCTTGCACCCTAATTCAGGCAGAGGCATTTCTAATAACTTTTAAAACCAGACTGTAATGGTCACTAAAACCTGACCACTTTCTAGCTAATGAAATTTTTCCTAAAAAAAAATAAGATACAATAAGTTTGAGAGGACTGAGAGAATAAAAGAGACAGAGACACTCAGCACACAGGAACAAGAAAGAGAATGAGAATTCAAGAGCATAAATGAGAAAGGGAGTGAGCGTAAGAGAAATCATGCAAAAAAGGGAAAGCAAGGGAGCAAGAGCAAGAAAGTGAGTGTGCAAGGATAAGCAATAAGACATTGAGGGATAGCACACACAAGACAGCATGTGAAAGGGACAGACTAAACCTGAGAAAATGTGAGAGGCAGTGACCAGGCATGTGAGAGTGCACTATTGCACACAAAAAGTGTGAAAGGAATAGGGCAGAAGAAGGCGAAAGAGAGACTGAGAGCAAGGAAGAGTGCAAGGAAGAATGGGGAAAATAAATGAGAAGAAATTAAACATGGAAATTCTCTTAAAAAAAAAAAAAAAAAAGACACAGAAAGATCCCCCTGTGTTACTAATACTTCCAATATTATTCTTAAAAAAAAAAAAAAAGACCACAATTTAATGCAGTTATTAACTGCTCCCCTAATATATCTCTGTCTATTAACTAAACTGAATATATGTACAATTCTGTAATGGATACTGACTGTATCTGACATATTAGGTGAAAAGCTGTGCTTCTCTGAACATCTCTTTCTTATTCATCTCATACAAACTCATAAACACATAAACATACCATCAAACAGATTGCATCTGCAGCACTCAGGGATACCATTTTAATTTCAGAGAGAAGAAATCTGAAAGATTGTGATATCTGAAGGTATCAGTGGCTTGTGGATTATCATAATATCTCTAATAAAAAGTTCCTAGATTAAAAGAAAACTCACTACCATAAAAATGCTAAATTAAAAAAATCAAAGTTCTTTCTGATATATTTGTTCTTCATAAGTATATCTAATAATCAGTGTCTGGAGGAGTGTTATGCTGTCCTTCAGTCACAACGGCAGTAAAGAAACAACAGATATATTGGTGGTGAAAACAGAATGAGAGAAACTGTCATTCTCCTTTCACCTCACTGATTTGTCATTTTATGACAAAATAACAAGGTTAAAAATTCCCCAAAATTCCCAACCTGTCTCCTCTTTTTGTTACGGAGTTCATAATCTCATGCAGCAAGATTATTAAATACATTAACCCTTAAGGGCTTTTCTCAGTCATCTCTTCATGATTGGCAGGTTGTATCGATTTTCTGGGCACAATTCTACCTAAGTCTTAAGACTAGCTGGATAGGGGTCTTAATTTAATTAAAATTCCCAGGTTTGTTCATTATCAAAAACATTGGCAGTTCATAAGAAACGTGAAGATATATTCTCTCTTAAGAATCTCCCAATATTGTCCTGGGTTCTGTATAATCTAAATAAAATGAAAGATATCATTATCTCCTGAATTAGTCATTAACAAAAACAAGTTGGATTTTATGTTATTAATATAGTATAGCATTCAAAGGTTCAGTTGTAGTCATGCGTGAACAAGCCACACAAAATTGCTTTTTATCAGGCACTGAAAATAACACAGTTATAGAGAATATACCATTTTCTCATTGAAAATAAAATATATATATAGTCATTGCAAAAATAGTTAGATGCAAAATTTGTCCATTTTTACTGAACTAGACTAGTAATATAAAGTTACAAAAAATCCCTTGTACGAAACTACCAATTTTATGTGGAATGACAAACTTAACTATTAAGAACACAGGAATAAAAGCACATGCAAATCTTTAAAGCTTTCTTACTACTAAAGCTGAAAAATACATAAAAGCAGTTCCCAAATCTCAAGTTGTGCAACACTTAAATCAGTTATGAAAAGAAATTGATATATGATTTACTATTCAAATTATTAAGCTAATACAGAACAGATGTCAGAAACGAAACACTTAAAAACCACTGACAGTATACAATTTTAAAAAGTATTGCTAGGAGAAATGTAAAGGGCCACGGGTTTCTAAGTGGCTTGTTCAAAATTTAAAAAATATAGCAAAAAGGTAAGAAATGGTGGACATACCATATAAACATTTACTGTTTTTTAACTTTTTTTTTTAACTGATCAAAATCACTTTCACAAAAAATTGATTTTATATTTGTTGTGAGGCTTGTCTAAAATCTGAGGCCTCAGGTTGTGTAAGCATATCAAATATTTATGAAGAATATTTAAAGTTTTCTGTAAAATAATTGGATTATCTGACAAGTCAGGAGTGATAATAAACAAAATGTCATCATAAGGCATTGCAAGCCTTTGTAAATACAATATAGGATACATTATGTACACACAAATTAAAGTATAAGAACAGTCCAACTATAAAGAAGAACAGGGATCGATCAAGAATGTCCCCAATGTGAAAGTTCATCCTTCCTAAGTGTTTTGGAATTTTTTTTTAATTTAAGTATAAATCGTAAAAATTTTATTTTTTTTTTTTTTTGGAGGGGTGGGTGAGTTTTTTGTTATTTGTTATTTTTATGTGATTTATTGTTTCTTCAGTGCAAGATAAGATGCAATAAAAGCATGGTACTAAATATAAAAAAAATAAAACACTGGTGATGTGCATAAGCATATGTGTGGTTTCTTTGCTATGACAATAGAAACATCTGCTTTGGGATGTTTTTTGCTACCAACTGCATCATACTGTTGGCTACTTTGTATGTCAGTGGAGAAAAGAGAAGTTACATCTAATAAAACCCATAAGTAATCAGCAATAAAAATAAAAAAAGTTAAAAAAGAATCAATTTGCAGGAACATCCCAAATCTCAATGCTATCACAACCTAACCCACTCAGTTGTAAAATTATACCAGAAGCTTTTTACAAGGAAGTTTTCCAAAGCAATCTATCACTCCCTCCCTTAGCCTAAGACAGATATATTGCAAGCAAAATATTTGCCTTAATCCTTCTGCTTCTATAAAACACAGAAGGAAATCAATTAATGCTGTAATAAGTTTTTGTTTGTTTTTTTTTTAATGCTCAGCATAACTAAAGTGTTTAAACAGCGTTTTGGGGAGGGGAATGTCACTGTTATCCTTATTTCACTTATTTATTCTGAACTGAATTTATATCTCATTAATGACATCAACATTTTTAAAAATTGCAAACCTACTTTAACCTAATCTATTGCATCTCTAAAACTTTATTATAAAATGCTTGGTAAGTTTAAAACTAATAGTTTGCCATTACAAAAGGTCCAAAATAGGACTTCACTTTCACTCTGTTCATTAAAAACCAAACAACTGTATGGAAAAGTTAATGGGAACTAACAAAAGTACACCACTGAAAATGTCACTATTTCAGCTGTATCTTCTACATGCTCAACACCACACTTTTATCTTCTGTAGTGCATAGTTAACATTTAACCAAATTAGACATGTCTTCCACAGTGTCAATATAGGACATGTTCCAATCTCAAATAAGTTTTAACAATAGTATATTTTACCATGTAAGAGTTCCTGCCTCAGCAAGGATATTTGCTTTGAAAAACAGCAGGAGCGCTTTCTCAAACTCTCCCATTCCCTGCTTATAATCATTCAGAACAAGCAGCAAGTACTTTTTCTCAGCTCCTTTCCTCATCCAGTCTCTGAAGCCATCAGATCCATGGTACATCAATAAATTTTTCAGGCCCATGCTGCTCCCCACACTTGCACTTGTGGGACTTTCTGGAGCACATCCCCCATTAATATCCCTGAACATGTACATGATCTATGGAAAATCAGGATGGTTTGTATGTCAAACCCCTCAGCCTGCACTAATCTCAAGACCATACAGCTCTAGGTGCCTCACAAAGCCCTCATGGGGCAGTCATGTTCCCTTCATCTCTTCTCCTCCTGTTTCATGACTAAACTATGTTCCTATTCTATAAATTTCAACTCCCATCTTCTCTCTTCTCCATTCCAGTTGTTTATTATAACTCTGGACATCTGCACTACAAGATACCAGAGCTGCCACTTTTTCTAAATCCTCCTCCTCCTTCTTCACCTCCCACCCTCCCCCTCTGTGCTCAATTCACGCTGTGAACAGCTGCATCACAGCTGTCAGGGTGAACAGCAGAGATGTCCTTTTCCAATAAGACTGTGCCTGTGGCACACAGAGTTCCTTCGAACAGCTAATTAGCAGGAGAGAGTCCACAAGGTTTGGTTCTGTCCATCAAGCCTGCTGCCAATGTCAACACCATCAGCTGAGCTGTCACGTTTGGTTCCTCATTTAGAGGACTGGCAAAGCCTCTTTTTATGGCAAAGGAAAGATGGTGGCATACAGACAGTGGAAAGTGGAGGGTCGGGCTGTGTCAGTGCTCAGTAAGAAACACTTCATACCTGCTAAAGCCCTTTCTCTGCATATATTTTGTCTCCCAGATAGCTCCTGTACTAACAACTCACAACCGTGACAGAAAAACAAGATATAAAAAGCAAAAGTGAGACAGACTTATTTCTTCTTATTGTTGTTGTAGAAATAGAAGCTAATACACCTGTGACTGGCATTGTATTTGCAATAAAAGGTTTGGAAAACTTTTCTCTAAAACTATTCATCCCCAGAAAATTTCTATTTCTAATAAGTAAAAACCAAGAGCATACAATTTCTTGTGGGTTTTGGTTGTTTTGTTTCTTTTAAGTCCCAGACCAAAGCTTGCTAGGCATACACTGAGCACTGCAAGCACATGTAATTAGCTGAAGATAAACTTCAGTCAAAATGACAACTCTTGGACCCCAGGAGCATTTTTTTTTCCAAGAAGATGAAAATGTAGAAGGGAATAAGAGAGTAAATCTCTGATTATAAGGTGACTATAGAGGAAAAGGTTTTGGGATGTCCTTGGGAAGTGCCGTATTTAATTTCAACAGTTTATAGACATCTGAGCTGTCAGAGCTAAGGCACAATATTTAGCTATGGTCATTATTGTGGGAAAGATGTTATCACATCAGGAAGATACACTCTGAGTCCAGCCATTATAACAAATTTTAAAATACAGTGCATTTTATGGCTGTAAAATAGTTTACGTTGGAAGAGAACTGGGGTAATCGTCTAATTTAACCGCTTAAAGCAGAAGCTAACTTTCTAGCAAGACCAGCTTGCTCAGGGCTTTGTCTAGTCAAGTTTGGGGAATTTCCTGGAATGAAAAGTCTCCATGGCCCGTTTTAGTTTCATAAAGCTGAATATAAAATGGCTCTTCTCTCAAATCACGCTTGGGAAAAGACTAGGCCTGTAACATGCAGAGTTCTTTCAAAGTCTCACTACCTATGAAGCCTTTGTACTTCACAAGGCACGGGTATGCTGTTGCCCAAGTTCATGCAAGCAAGGGACATCTTTATCACAGACTTCTGAAGAACATCATAAGGCTATGTGTTTTCTATGCAATACTTATTTAAAAAAAACCAACAAAAAACCTGAGTATAAAAAGGACCAAGGTCCTACTTCAGCAGACTAAATAACCTGCTCCAAACAAGTTCTGCAGAAACTGCAGAAATTTTTTCAGCTGTTTTTCCCTCATTTCTTTCCTAGTTGCATTTTAATTTCAGAGTAAATATTTGAAAGAGGCAAATCTCAGTTTTAGAATTAGCTATGGAGCCCAGCTCTTGCAATAAATAAGCTTTCAATTTATTCCCCTCCTTTTGTTTTTATTACTCAGTTTTAATTTGATCCTGGTTTATGAAGAAAGAGCAACTACCTTTGTTTTCATGTGAATGATTTGCCCATCGTAGTTTAAAATTAGCTTCTTAAGTGGCAAAATAAAATGTATGGCACAAGCACACAATTTCTAACAAAGAAAAATCGACTAGGTTGAACAGGAAAAAAATCAGAATAGAACTGTTAAAGAAAAGGGGGGGTTACATTAAAAAACATGGATGCAGAAGTTCTATCAATTAAAATGGTGTCTTGACTATATGACTCTAACTGATCATCAACAAAATTAACCTCAGCTCACAGAATATTTTTTATTATATCATGCTTAAATTAAAAAGAAAAAGTAGGCTACATTTTCTCATTTCCTTTGTTTGAGTCTTCTACTTGGTGGTATCTCTAGTAAATACGTTTCTGAGAGATTAGATTTTTTATTTATTTTAAATAAAAAGCATTGGAGTGTTTAAAATAGAAGCCTCTTTGAGTCCCTCAGAGAGAGAAAAGAATGCAGAGATTGAATTAAAGCCTTTAGAGAAATTAAAATATATTGAGCCACACAGACATGGAGTAGAACTTTAAGTTTTCATTTTAAGGAAGTAGAAATATACTCTAAGTGCCTTAAGAGAGTAAAAAGCCCTAAAGCCTAGTTTAAAGTTCAGTAACTTAGCTCCTGAGATACCAAAAACATAGCAGAACATTGCTTGCATTCCTGGATAAAACAGACAGAACCATTTATGTGAATAGATAGAACCACATGTGTAAATTATGTGTAAGAACTGACATTACTTTTGTACTTTAGAATTAAGCTCTGATAGGTGTAGGAAGAATGTTTTAGAATCGTGTTTTTAGCTGATTGGATGATTTATTAATAAAAATCCCCTGTATTGGGGTGCAAGCTCTCTCTCACACACACACAGATAGAAGAAAGGAAGAGCACGGAAAGATGAAGAGGAAAGAAGAAGAAAGAAGAA